>PVIR01004970.1:0-75359 GCA_004026965.1 Petromus typicus
ATATGTTTGTAACAGCTACTCAACTCTCATATCACAAAAGTATTAATAGATAATACCAAAAAATAGATGGGCTCAAAAATTTATATGAATAGGATCTGGTGTGGGTTAGAGTTGTTGAGCATAATTGGCTAACCTCTGGCTTAGTGAGCTATTGCTTCTGTTGGGCAATATTTTTCTCTTTTATTTAGATATCGTCATCTCTTGAAGTACCCTTTGACTCTTTTTAATATCTTGTATTTCCCTTTTCCTGTGTGTATGTTCTCCTTAAGATATTAAAGTAAAGTTACAATAGCTGATTTTGGATCCTTGTTTGCTTTAGAGATCTATTTTTTTAAAGTATAATTTATTGGTACATTTTAGGTATATATTATGATCACATCCCTCATTGAGAATTTGTACCTGTACATTATATATCTTGATTATTATTTTTATCATTCCCCTACCTTCCCTTCAACCCCATCCCTATGTACATAAACTTTATTTCCATTTTTCTCCTTTTTACCATCAAATTTTTTCTTTCCTTTCTTTGCTTTCTCCTCCACCATTCCCATTTCCCTTTGAATATCTTTGTCCTATTTCACAAAACCTGTCAGATATACTGGACCTCATTTGTACCTTCAGTTTCTCACACTCGAGGAATGATATGATATTTACACATCTGTGTCCTGTTTATTTCATTTTTTAGGATCATTTCTAGATCCTTATTTGTTTATTTCATCATTTCTAGGTCTGACTTCTGTTGTTGAAAACTTCTTATAAGGTCCCATTTTTCTTTTCTATGGCAATTCTAGTAATTTTTGCTTGAGTGCTGGTCATAATGAGTGTCTGAGTTTTCTTTCAAGAGTGTAGGCCTTGCTGTGGTGGGCGGTTAAGTCACTTGTCACTCATAGTGGTCCTTCAAAGACTGTTTTTAAAGCTTCTTTGGAATAGATTCAGAACAACTTTCTGGGTATTTTTGTTGAAAGCCCAACAAAACTTTGTCTCTAGTTGGTGAATCAAATGATTTGTAACCCTCTGAATCTGAGAACCATTGACCTCATAAGTTAAGCTTGCTTTTTGCTTGGCTCCAGGGAGTATTACTGCTTTTGCACCTGTGACTCGGTATTCAACAAAGAGGGGTTTTTTTGTCTGCCAGTGTCTAGCCATTCATGGCTGGTATTCCATTCTGTTTGCTCAACTCTGGGAGGCTGTCATTCTAGTAAACCTGCTCCCTGCTCCAAAACCTATCTTGAGACAGAACATTCAAGCAAGCATGGGCCTAGTTGATATGAGAGAATTTTCTTATTACAAGAATTAGTTTTCACTGTTTGTGGAATGTTTTAAGGCATTTCTGATAGTTTTTTTCCCCCCAATTTTCTAGTTGAAGGCAAGAGCATAAATGAGATCCCTTGTATTTCATCGTGGCCAAAAATAGAAGTCCATCACTAACTTTTAGGCAAGGCATGAGAAGTGTATTTCTGTAGAATTTTTTAAAAAGTCATAAGGGTGTAGGGTAGGATATGCCGCTCCAAAGGCACCCTACTTCTGCATAAGATTATCTTTGCATAGATAATGTTGCTGAATTGCTCTGATGTACCTAACCATAAGTGAATGAGTATAAGCTTATAAATTAAATTATTTGCAATATAAAATGCTTACCAGTTGCAGGAGCTGTTACAGTTTTTGTATAGTTTGGGTTAAGTGATAACAATCACATTTCATTTCCCCTTTGACCACAGAGAAAGTGAGTCTATTCAAAGCTCTCCTCCTCCTTCATAATGCCCTCCCTAATATCCTTCTCCTCTTCCCCTGGTCCTTTCACTTGCTAAAAATGGTAGTTGGCCTTGTTGTCTAGCAGAGTGGAAAGAGCCCAGCACCGGAATAAGTGCCATCTTTTAATTCCAGAGCCATGTCTGACTGTGTATGTGACTTGAGACAAGATCCTTGAGCCCTCAGCATCTGCTTCTTGTTCTTCATTTGTGTAATTGGCACAATTTTTGTTTGTGTATGCATTGAGATAAAACAGAATGAGGGTGCTCTTTGGAAACTTGAATACATGCTGCAAATACAAGGGGTTTAGAGTCACTGTGTCTCCTCCTGGAGTCCGAAATAACTGGGGTGAAGTGTCTTGTAGTCTGAGCAGACACTCCTGCAGGAAGCACTCACTTGTGTGGACTGAGACCTCTCCCTTCAGGACAGTAATATAGACAATGTCCTGCCTTTTTCCTTGTGTATAGGCGGGTGCCTCAGTCTGACAAGTGGCCACACAGTAATTCAGGCAGTTAGGATTGACCAGACATGATTAAATTAAGTGGGAATAAAGAAATCAAAGGTTGGCTAGTGAAAAGTAGAACTCAAGAGAAATGGGACTAGCAGATAGCAAGGGACAGATGCTATGCGGAGGGTTGAGCTAGAACACTGAGGAAAACACAGTGATATCCAGATCTCATCACAGAGGGCAGTCCACTGAATGGCAGAGAAGTGGTATAAGTCACTTGATGGTGGAGAAGTCACTGTGGTCCTGTGCTGGTGGAATTTCTGGAAGTTGCTCCATTGGAATTTACCGGGAGTCCACTCCCCAGAGTGCCACGGAAAGTTGTTCATTGGGAGCCATTGCACTGAAGTACTTTACTTTGAGTCTGTCTGAAACAGTGGGCGGGAACGTGGAGAAAGTTCTGGCCGCCGGGTGCAGTTGGCCATGGCCAAGACGCATGCTGTGTAAGCCATTGGGGGAGTGATCAGGCTGGGACCAGAAAACAGAACTCTTGCAGCAGTTCCTCACCAGCACCCTTCTTTGTTAAAGTTCAGCATGTGGCAGTTGACAAAGGAAGAATATTTACAAAGACTGAATTCATTTTTATTGAATAAAAAGGTTGGAGCTGAGAGCGGTGAGTCTGTACTTGGCACAACTACTTCTTTGAACCCTCGTTTCCACTCACACTTCTGTCTGACAGTGGAACTGCTATACAGGAACAATAGCTAATGAGGTGGAGCTGATTTTATTATAAGAGAAGAAGCGTTCACTGTTCCTCAGAATGAGGAGATTCCCAGTCCTGAAGCCATTGTATTTCTTTTTGTCTATATTAATTACTCCTCAAATTTAGTAATATTCCTGTGGCATATGTTACCTAGACTGTAAAGTATACTTCAATAAGTTAACCAGTTTTCAGTGACTTGTATAGAATATTAAGGTAGGAGAGGAAAGAAATGACTGAGTTATATCAATAAAAATGCACATATAAAAACAAAATATGTCAGAGTGCTACGTTTTGTTTCTTGAAACATGTTTGCATCTGTTTAAAAAATACTTATGTTAGTGCATATTTATAGGATATAATCATATTTCTTGTGAGGAGTTGGTACATATACGTAACTCATCATAAATCTCTTTTAAAATCCCTTTCTTTTTCCTTATCTCCATATTTGGTGTTCTTCTGTATGCAAAAGATCTATCTCCCTATTTCCTACTGTCTTTTTATTGGCACATGTTTGTAGAACATAATGATTACATTCATCTTGACAAGTTTGAACATGTACATTATGTATCTTAACCTTCTCCTACTTCCCCCTGCTATGACTTTTTGTTTTGCTCTTCACTTATATTTGTGTTTTTCATGTTAGATAAGCCATGCAATATTTAAGTTTATGTGTTTGATTTAATTCATTTAATATTGTGGTCTCAAGATGAATCAATTTCCCTACAAATGATTCATCTGTATGGCAGAGTACTACTCTTTTAAGTATAAATATGACATTTTCTTCATCCATCCATAGATGCAGCTTCCAGCATTAAGCTCTTGTGGATTATGCTGCTATAAAAATGAATATGCAGGTAGAATTGGAATACTATGTCTTTAACTCTTTCAGGAAGATACCTAGAAGGGCAATGGCTGGGTCAAACAGAATTTTTAATTTATTTTTTTTTTTTGAGGGCTCTCCTTATTGTTAACCATGCTGGCTGTACTAGTTTACATTCCCTCCAACAAAGTGAAGGGATCCTTTCCCCCTTCAGTCTCACCAGTACATTTTTATTATCTGATTTCTTGATGATAGCCTTTCTTTCTGGAATAAGGTGGTGTTTCAGTGTTTACATTTCTCTAATGGCCAGAGATGTTGAACATTTTTTAAAATGTATCTATTGAGCATTTGCACTTCTTCTGAGAAGTGTGTGTTCATTTCAGTTACCCAATTTTTTTTTTTTTTTTTAGACAGGATCTCGCCTTGTAGTTCAGGCTGGCCCTGAGCTCAGCCTCCAACTCACATCACAGCAATCCTCCTGCCTCTGCCTCCCAAGTGTTGGGATTACAGGCATGAGCCACTATGCCTGGAACTGTGGTATGTGGTACTAGTTGCTGTTGGGCGTGAGTCTCCACACCCAGTATGGTATGTGGTTACCTGGGAATCGAACCCGGGCCCTTGCACTTGCAAAACAAGCGCCAGGACCACTGAGCTAACTCCCTGGCCCCCGTTACCCAATTTTTTATTGAATCTTTATTTTAGGTAGTATATTTTTTTTGAGTTCTTTACATATTTTATATATTAGTCTTTTGTCCAAGGAATAACTGCCAAAAATTGCCAAAGTACACTTGGGGTTCTGCTCAGAAAGTCCTTATTTATACACAAGTCTTGCATACCTGGAGTTGTTTCTGTATTCTCTGTTCTTTTCCATTGTTTCATATGTTTGTTGTTTTGCTTTTGTTTTTTGGTGGTACCATGCTGTTTTTATCATCATAGCTTTGTAGTATAACTTTAAAGTCCTGGATTTTGATGGCTCTTGCCTTGCTTTTCTGGTCCAGAATTGCTTTTCCTAGTCTAAGTCTCCTCTGTGTCCATATGAATTGTAGTATTGTTTTCTGCAGAATACTATTGGCTGTTTTGTGTGGGATTACATTCAATCTATCAATTTTTGAAGTATGGCTATTTTGATGACATTGGGTCTGCCTATCCAGGAACAGGGGATATTTTTTCATTTTGAGATGACCTGTTTGATCTCCTTTTTCAGAGTACTGTTGTTTTCACAGTAGAGATCTTTCACTGACTTGGTTAGATTAATTTCTAATTTTTCTTGATGCTCTTGTGAATGGTGGTATTGCCCTAATTTCTTTCTCACTGTAGTTATTAATTGACTTATAGAACTGGTATTGATTTTTTTGTATTGACTTTGCATCCTGCAATGCTGCTGAATTTGATTATTAGTTTAGGAATCTTTTGGTAGAGTTTTTCAGGTCTTCTATGTAGAGTATCATGTCATGTGTAAATAATGATAATTTGATATTCTTTCTTACATGTAGTCATTTTATTTCTTTTTCCTGATTGTTCTGGCTGTTTGAACAACTGTATTAAATAGGAGTGGCAGTACTAAATATCCTTGTCTTGTTCCTGATTATAAAAGGAAATCTTTTGGCTTCTCATTTATTTATTTATTTAATTTATTTATATTTTTAGTTTTTTGAGACGGGGTCTTGCTTTGTCATTCAGGCTGGCCCTGAACTCACCCTCAAACTCAAAAATCCTTTTGCCTCTGCCTTCTGAGTTCTGGGATTACAGGCGTGAGCCACAAGCCCAGCACCGTGGTATGTGGTACTGATTGCTGATGACTGTGAGTCGCCACAGCCCGCATTTGTCATATGTGGTTACTGGGGATCAAACTCAGGCCCTTGGGCTTGCAAGGAACATGCCAGAACCACTGAGCTAAATCCCTGGCCCTGCTTCTCCCCATTTAATATGTCCTTGACAGTAGGTTTTTCATAAATGGTTTTTATCAGATTGAAATAAAGTCCTTCTATGCATATTTTGTTTAGGATTTTAAATTGTGAATAGATGTTGGAATTTTCTGCATCAGTTGAGATGATCATGTGATATTTGTCCTTCTGTTTCTGTGATGTGTTACATTTGTGATTTGTATGTGTTGAACCATCCTTGTATCTCTGAGATGAATTCTACTTGGTCATTATACATGATTTTTTTTTTTTTTTTTTTTGAGACAGGGTCTTGCTTTGTAGTTCAAGCTGGCCCTGAGCTCAGTATGCAGCCCAGGCAAGCATCAAACTCACAGTAATCCTTCTGCCTCTGCCTCCTAAGTGCTGGGACTAAAGGCATGCGTCACCGTGCCTGGCACTGTGGTGTTGGTACTGATTGCTGATAAGCATGAGTTACCACACCTGGCCTTGTGGTATGTGGAACCTGGACATTGTGCTTGCAAGGCCGGCGCCAGAACCACTGAGCTAAATCCCCGGCTCTTGTGATCTTTTTGATGATTTTTGCATTGTATTTTCCAGTATGTTGCAGAGGATTTGTGCATCTATGTTCATTTAAGAGATTAGGTTGTAGTTTTATTTTTTGATTGGGTCCTTTTCCAGTTTTGAAATCAGTGTACTGCTAAGTTCCAAGAATGATTTTGGGAGTATGCCTCCTCTTTTGATTGATAGAGTTTGGGAGTGTTGACACTAGTTCTTCCCTGAAGTTCTTAGAGAACTTTTGGCAGTGAAGTCATCAGGATCTGGACTTTTCTCAGTAGGTCTTTATTACTCCTTTAATCTCACTTCCTTAAGGGTTTTTATATCTTCTTGATTCAGATTTGGCAGTTCGTATGTACGTAGAAATCTACCCATTTGTTTTGTATTTTTCATATTATAAGAGCACATATTCTCAAATTAGTTATCAGTAATCTGCTTTTTGGCAGAATTGGCTGTGAGTTTTCATATTTATTTTTATTGATTTGAATCTTTTCTCTCCTTTTTCTCCTTTTCTCTCCTTCTCTCAGGGTTTGTGTATTTTATTTATTCTCTCAATAAACCAGCTCTTCAAGTCACTGATTCGTGATATTGTTTTATGGTCCCAATTTCATTAATTTCTGCTCTGATCTTTAAAATTTCCTTCTTTACCTTAGCTGTGGTTTTTGGATTGCTGTTCTTTATTTGGACTTGCAGTTTTTCTGTTATGGGGATTCCTGGCTATAAATTTTCCTCTTCGGACTGCTTTCATTTTGCTGTGTGTGTTCTGACAATATTGTTTGATTCTAGAAACTTTTATTTCTTCTTGATTTCTTCTGTGACCCATTGATTATTCAAGAGGATATTGCTTAATTATCATGGGTTTACGTATTCTGTGATTTCTTTTACTATTGATTCCTAGTTTCATTGCACTGGGATCTAGTAATATGCATGAGATAATTTTGATCGTTTTTTTTTTTTTTACATTTACTTAAGCATGCTTTATGGGCTAGGATGTGGTCTATTTTGTAATTCTAATGGCTTTATCTTTATAAGTCATTGCTTTTCCTCTTACAACTTTTAAGATACTGTCCCTTTGTTGAATTTCTGGGATTTTTTTTTTTTTTTTTTGACAGAGTCTTGCTTTATAGTTCAGGCTAGCCCTGAGCTCAGCCTCAAACTCACAGCAATCCTCCTGCCTTTGCCTCCCGAGTACAAGGATTGCAGGCATGAGCCACTACGCCTGGCACGGTGGTACGTGGTACTGATTGCTGCTGGGTGTAAGTCACCACGCCCAGTATTGTATGTGGTTACCGAGGAACGAACCTGGGTCCTTAGGCTTGCAAGACAGGCCCTGGAACCACTGAGCTAAATACCCAACTCCAAACTTCAGGGATTTTTGACTGAGGTGACATTGGAGAGTCTCTGTTTTAATTGTGGTTTTTGGAGGCTCTATATACTTCACTTATCCACTGGTTAATGGATAATGTTAAGTTATTGTTATCCACTTAACATTATCCATTATTAATTCTTCTATTTGGAAAGTTTTCTGCAATTATTTCTGTCAACAGATTTTTAATGGCATTTGTATTGTCTTTTTTTTACTAACTCAGTTAATCTTGGGTTAGACTTCTTTGTATCATCTAGCAGATGTTAGATCCATTTTTCATATTCTTTTGTTGTTTTTAAGGTTTCTCCGAGTAATCGGTCTTTTTTTAAAATTGATCTTTGAAAACATCCCTCTCCTCTTGTTCTAATAATCTGTCCTCACATAAGTTGCTGTTGCCTATACTTCAATAAAATTTTTAATCTTCTGGGTTTTTGTTTGGAAACTCTACGTGAACATGGACTCTAATTCTTTCCTAAAGTGATCATTAATGGTTTGTGTTGTTGTGTTTAGCTAGCGTTTTATTAGTGTCTTATCTAAGATCCCTGATCATTTTGCTAATTATATCCATTACCTATTTAGTTACCTTTGCTGTTAGTTTGCCAAGAACTTCTTTTTTAATCTGCTTTGTCATCCTTTCAAATACAGTGATACCTCAGTTCACACAACATTCTTTCCTCAATTCCCCTTGCACACTGAGTTGGAGGAGAACGGATAAGATTCCCGCATGAGCTCAGCCACAGCCTAACCAGTGAGTCTGAGGCGGTTCTCATCCCATTAGGTTGGTGACCAGAACTGTGGAAGGAATTAAGCTCCAAACCAAGGTACCACTGCAATTCAGCTGTGTGGTTTTTACTTTCCTCCCCCCAGTACCCCATGGATAGTCTTTGTGGGTTTGGGGGGGTTTTTTTTTTTTGTCTTGTCGCCTCATATTTCCATTGACTTTTTTGTTTTGTGCTGAGGTTTTGGGTGGTTAGAATGGAAAGATTTTGTGGCTGCAGAGATCTCTTTTGTTAGTCTGCTTTTCAGTAATACCCTCAGGACATGGCTAACTGTAATCTTTTGCCTCTGTTCCAAGATCTAGCCACCTCTTTTTATTTTATTTTATTTTTTTTGGTTTTGTTTTTGAGACAGGGTCTTGCTTTGTAGTTCAGGCTGGCCTTGAGCTCACCATGTAGCCCAGGCAAGCCTTGAACTCACAGCAGTCCTTCTGCCTGTGTCCCGAGTGCTGGGGATTAAAGGCTCGAGGGCCCCAAACATATCCTTCCCCTCTGCACTGTGGTATGTGGTACTGATTGCTGGTGGGTGTGAGTCTCAGGCCCAGCATGTGCGGTTGCTGGGCTCAACTCGGGACCCTGTATTTGTAAGGCAGGCGCGGGAACCACTGAGCTGAATCCCCGGCTAGGTAGCTCTTTTTGACACTGGACTAGTGTGTATTTCCTGCAATTTCTTTATTTCTTTTTCAGCTGGGCCATTAATCCTCATACTTGCCTGTCTAATGTTTCTTACCATGCTTGACTTGCGACGTAAGATACTCCATTTCTCTCCTTGAACCTTTGATTCTCTCCCTAAAGAGTATGAGGTTCAGACTTGATGCTCCTTGCAGAAGCTCCCCTTTCACTTCATTCTTGCTCCAGTGACCTTGCCAAGTCACAGAGAAATCTGTTGGGGCAGTGTGAGTGACTGGATCCATTACGGCCAAGGACCGTGCTGCCCGGAGGGTGGAGGCCTTGTGCCTTCTCACTGTTCATATCAGTGTCCAAGGACGAATCCTGTCTGGAGCTGAGGGAAGTCATATCATCCTGTCTCTGCCCAAGACCCCTGGGGTCAGTGTGCATTTCTGTGGAGATGAGGAAGCAGCAGCTTTGCAGAGGAGAGGCCAGAGTGAGGAGGCCTCTGACATTCCCTTTACCTCCTGCTTCCTCCCTGTCCCTGTTTAGAGTCACATGCTCACAATTTCTCTCCCTTCCAAACATGTGAC
Source organism: Petromus typicus (assembly GCA_004026965.1). NCBI lineage: Eukaryota > Metazoa > Chordata > Mammalia > Rodentia > Petromuridae > Petromus > Petromus typicus. Next base: position 9,560 of record PVIR01004970.1, read on the forward strand.
TGCTCTGGAGCCAGCCAGGCTTAATTAGGAGAGAACCATTTGACTTCTTCCTTCTTACCTGCTCCTTGGCCTAACGCTGTTCTTGGCAGGTATAGTGGGAGATACCCTATGCTTTCCCACTTTTTCCTCCTTCCTTCCTTCTCTTTCTCACTCCCTCCTTCCCTTCCTTTCCTCTCTGTTCTCTTTCCCTTCCCTAACTTTCCCTTCCTCCTAAAAATATCTTACTGTGTACTTGGCTGTCCAATAAGCTATGCAAGTAATCACTGTGCCAGAGCCTGTAGAATTGGGAGACTTGACACTCGGATCATGCCAGCTTTGCCTTTTGTCTTTCTTTAAAACCAAAACAAGAACAGAGAGAGACTGACAGAGAGAGAGAGAGAGAGAGAGACAGATAGACAGATAGAGAGACACAGACAGACAGAGACAGAGAGAAAGGAGAGGGGAGAGAGAGTGAGTGGGAGACAGAGAAGAGAGAAACTGTTCTCCTTGAAGTCTGGGCTTGGGGAGTTGAGCGGATGTGTAGGGTGGGTTTCCATGGAGGCAGGCGCTGGACTCAGGTGGGATGCCTGCCTGGTGGGTTGACAGGAAGTCTCAAGGGTTGGTGTTGTGGGAATTTTGGTGTTACAAAATACGGTTGGGCGGTTGAACATACTGTGTCTTGAACCTCTGTCCCATCCTCTGGCCCTCCTTGCTTAGGCCTGGCTCCTCAGCACACTTGCCTGGAATCCTCCTCCTCACTTTTCTCATCTTGCCTGTCTCTCAGGGCACTGTCTGCTCTTACATAGCGGGTCAGAACCAGCCCGTGAGAGCGGCTTTGCTCCAGGCCCTCACCGTGTGATGGAAATGGCCCCTCCCAGACCTCTGTACCTTGCTTGTGTTTACAGACTTTAATGTAGCTGTCCTCTTCCTCCTGTTCCTCCTCCTCTGCCTTTTCCTTTTCCTCTTTCCCTCCCTCCTTCCCTGCTCCCCCTTATCAGTGGGTGGGGTGGTGGTGAGGAGCAGGGAAAGGCAGTTTAGCTTGTGGGTTCAGAGCTTAGGTTTGGGAGTGACAGATTTGCCACTTCTCTGTGACTTTGATTAAGTGACTACTTTCTTTTTTTAAATTGTGAAATAGGTACATTTTATATACCTATTATGATTATACTTAATATTAACAATTTGTACCAGTATATGACATGACTTGATTCTCATTTTCTCCCGTTCCCCTACCACCCCCCATATACATAAGCTTTGTTTCCATTTGTTTTTATGACCATCACAAGTTTTTCTTTTCTCTCATCACTTACCCCTGTGGTAAGTGACTGCTTCCTTAAGCCCCTGTTTTCTGATCTGTAAAACCCTGAATAGTTTCCTAAACTGTGGGATTTAGAGTTGTTATGACAGTTAAATGACATGCTGCCTGTACAGGATTTAGCATAGTGGCTGACTCATAGTGCTCAAGCACTACGCAGGACCGCCACAGTTAGTGCCATCCCACTTTGTAGTTGGGGGAAAGGTGGGGAGCACAGGTGACTTAATCCAGTTGTACTGTCATCGTTAAGAGGTCAGCCGTCAGGGTTATGTGGCAGTGCTGGACACGGTGCTAGAACAGGGACTGTGCTCAACAGAGAGGCATGGCTGGGGGAGCATATGACCGGGAGAGGTGTGGGGTGGGTTAGAGGAATCTGTGTGCAACAGAAGGACCCTAGACCTGGAGCAAGAGTGCCTCTGTGCCGGGAGTGCCTGCATGTCATTTTTTACCCTGGTGTCCACAGCTTTCAACATGTCACTTTAAGGCATGTAGTAAGTGCCAGGTCATTCACTCTCTCTTGAAGGATGAACAGAGCCCTGAGCCGAGGCTCTGGCTGTGGCTCTGAGCTGTGATCGGCCCAGCTATTGACGTCCTCTGTGTTACAAAGATCTCCCGGGTACACGGCTGGCTCTTAGGATCCACTCTTCTCCACCAGACTCCTTGTGCCTCCCACTTTCATGTGCATATTTGCCTCAGTTGTTCTTTTGGAGAACTGATGGAGAGGCAAAGGCGTGAATGGGCTGCCAGGCACCAGACTGCCCAATGCTGCCAGTGCTGAGGACAGCATGTAGTGTCCTCACAGGGCTGGGGCTGGCGGGCTGTGCAGGAGCTTCCGCTGTGGATGGCCTGGATTCCTGCTGATGCCGAACAACTTACCTGGCAGCACCTGTGCTGCTGCTGCTACTGCCTAGAGTCAGTAGAGTCCTGTCACTGGCTCACTGACTCTCTGCTGCCTGGAAACCTCTAGCACCTGCTTGGCCATACGATAAAGCTGCTAAGCATAGCCTTTGAGGCCCTTGGGATGCTCTGGGCCCTAGCTGCTTTTCTTAGATAATTGCTCCAGTCCTCAGGCCCCCAGCCCCACACTGTGACTCCTCAGGAACCTCAGGCTGTCACATGGACCAGTCACTGCGCCTGCCTGGCACAGCCTTGCTACTGGACCTCTGCCCGTCCCTGCTCAGATGTCCTTCATAAGGAACCATCTTTCCTCGGTCAGATCGTCCATGTAACTGTGACACCTGGGTTGTACTTGCTTCCGTCCACTCCGTTGTGCCTCGGTCACGTAGCATACTGTTGGTCCGCTTCTGGCTTTGGTGTTGACAGCCTGGGATTCGTATTCTGGGTCAGCCATTCACTACTGATGTGGCCTCCGCTAAGTCACTTCCCTTCTTTGGCTTCAGCCTCTATTTAGATCTAAAATGCTCCCCAGAAGTCTTGAGTTCAAAGCTGGGGCTTTGGGAGGTGCCTGAATCAGGAGGGCCCTGTAATCATCCATGGATCGATGGGTGATAAGTTGATAACCAGATGTGTGGTCGGAGGTGGGGTCTGGCTGGAAGAGGTGTGTCACAGGGGTTGCCTTTGAAGAGAGTGCCTTTCCTCTCCCTCTTCCCTTCGCTCTCCCTCTCCCCACTCTCTTCTCCTCTCTGCTTCTAGGCTGCCAGCCCCTTCCGCAGTGTTTCTGCCTTGAGCCAGGCACCTGTGGACTGAACTCTGTGGCACATGCGCAATAATCCTGCTCTTTCAGTTGCAGGTGTTGGGAATTTTGTCCTTGCTGTGGGAAAGTGACTAATGCATCATCTTTATTGGTGACATGGAGTTAATAATTCCTGGGCTGTAAGTTTTGGTGAGATGGCAGATTTGAGGGCTAGGGATTTAGCTCAGTGGTTCTGGAACTTGCCTCAAAGGTGGAAGGTCCTGAGTTTAATCCCTGGTACCATAAAAAAAAAAAAAAAACCATAAGTGAGATAACAGATTTGTGGTCCTTCATGGGTAGCAGCTCATACACCCCTCACACTGTAGCACCTGCACCCCCTGTGCACAAGTCTGTCTCAGCAGGTAGTACAACCTTCTATGCAAAAAAATGTGAAGTATGACCACAATGGCAGGCTCACAGGGGCGGATTCTGCACCAGAAGAGCAGCCATGTCACAATATGCCTCTGATCTCCACGCCCTTCCAACCCCACAGCCCTGAGCCTGGCCCGGGGCTTTTCATGGCCTGATCCTTAGTAGGAAGAGGTTGAGTGGAATTTTGAATTTCCTCATGCCTTATGTCTCTTGGCTTTCATAAAATTAATATTCAGAATTGGATTTAGTTTTGGGAAGTTCTCCAGTTTTCACCCTCTTTTTCCTTTGAGAAGATCATAGTTTCAGTTTACTTCTTTGAATGAGTGAATTTGGCAAACCTTGGTGAGGCATTGGTGGTTTGCCTGGACTGTGAGGTGCCAAAAGCTTTTACCAGTGCGCTGAGGTGGATGAGCGTTTACTAGACTTTCACGTGATGCTTCTCGATTTGGTCTTGGAGGTGAGTGTGAGGTACTATGCTTAGCAGCATCATTTTCTGGAGGGCTGGGGCTCCAGCCCTCATTCTCTGCCTCTAAGGAGGGATTCTTTCTCTGCCTAGTCTCTCTCTGGCTTATTGTCTTGGCACTTGTGTCCCGGTTGGAGAAGAAAAGGATCCAGAGCATGTCTAGCCCACCAGTCTCTGGGGCAAGTTGTTTCTCCGTGGCTGTTTCTCTAGTAAAGCGTGAAGAGTGGTCAGGTACAGGAGGAGGGAGAGACACACCCCTTCCTACTAGAAGTCATAAACTCACTGCAGTGGATAAGCACATGCATCTGTATGGAGCAAATAGTTATAGAGTGCTTTGTGTCCATCTCTGTGTCAAAGGTTAGCGAAATGCTGGTCAGCTAGATGGAAAAGAAGTCTGCCTGGATTCCAGCCATGGCGCAGTTAATAGAGAAAGATAGACAATTAAGATACTTACCCGATATTATATGTGCTATGAAGAGAACTTATGAAATATCAAATAGTAGACCAAGTAGACCACAATAAAATAAGAGCACATTACAGGTTCATCATAAGCCAGCTCTGAAAGTGCCTGGCCTTACCTGTTTGTTTTCAAAGCTGACAAGTCCAGGATCTGAAAAGGTATAGAGTAGAGCCAAAACAGATTTCTAATTGGCCCCCTTCCCATGGGCAGTGTATGCAGCAGGGTCTGGAGTGGAAGAAGCATTTTTGAGAAGGGTTTTGATTTCTGTGATCACAACTCATTTCTGGTTCTTCTTTTAAAGCAAGACTTGTAGAAGAAAACCCAAAGGAACCAAATTAATTCATGCATTTGTGTCATGGGAGCAACATTTCTGCCAACTGAGAACTCTCCAAAGCATTCGAGATCATAGATTCTGTAAGGACTTAATTTTACCCTATGTTTTTGCACTCATTTATTACCTTAGCAGATATACTTGGATTTGTACAGAAGAAGGAACTAGTCTGAAGTGGCTTCTGAAAGGTTCTGCTCCTACTGAAAAGCTCTGGGAACTTGTAACATCCTAGAAGGAAAATGGAAGTGGAAGAGGTGGGTTCGAAGCCAGAGGAAGAAGAGAGCTGGAATCTCTGAGGCCCACCTAGCCCTGACAGGAGACTGGGAAAAGGGCAGGAAAGGGACTTCCTAACGCAGAAGACATAGCTACATTTGCTTCCTGAGACACCTGGGAACTTCCTTCCCTCCCCATGCTCCAGTAAGGACAGATGAAAGGGACAGTAAGTCTAATGGACAGTAAGCCTTACCTTAGACACTGCAGTACAAATGTCTTGAGCCAAAAAGTTATTCATCAAAAACAAAAGGACCGACTGCACCTGAGAGCCAAAGGATCTGGCCAAAGGGCTGGTGCTCACTATATGGTGGACTCCAGTACAGGAAAGGCCCAGAACTCACCAGAGTTATTCATCAGTGTAGATGGCACAGAGGGCGTGGGTCTCTCTGTGGACCCTGTTTGAGGGTGAGTGCAGGTAGCCCTAAGCCAACTATCATCTCATTCTTCTCACTGTTACATTTTTTTGTCCCTGAACTAACTCCCAGAGAACGCAATAGTGAGAGATCCGAAATGTCTTGGGCCAGCAGTGCTTGTTTAGTCAGATTTTTCTTGTGCTGAGGCTGAGGTTGAGGTTGGGGCTGGGGATGAGGGGACAGTCGGGATGAGGGAACCAAGAATGTGCTCAAAAGGAAATGAATCAAGATACTGAATGTAACCCAGACTTGAGCACACTTGTGTGAAGGAAACAAAGGACTTAGGTATAAGCAAAGCCTCCCAGGCAGGACAAGGAAAGCAGTGACCATACAAGAATGATACAGTTGACTTCATCGGAATTAAAACCTTGTGCTTGGGTTGGGGATTTAGCTCCGTGGTTCTGGCGTCTGCCTGGCAAGTGCAAGGTCCCGAGTTTGATCCCTGGTAACCACATACCACAGTGCCAGCCGTGGTGGCTCTCGCCTGTAATCCCAGCACTTGGGAGGCAGAGGCAGGAGGATTGCTGTGAGTTCCAGGCTCACCTGGGCTGCATAGTGAGCTCAGGGCCAGCCTGAACTACAAAGCAAGACCCTGTCTCAAAAAAACAAACAACTTTTGCTTATCAGAAGATGCTGTTAAGAAAATGAATAAGCAAGCCACCAATAGGGAAAAATATTTGCAAAGCATTGATGAAAGATTTGTATCTAGGGCACACAGAACATTTATGTAATTTAAAGATTAAAATACCAGTGCTTCAGGAGTAAGTTTAAGGCGTTAACATCATTTTTATGAGATATTCAGCACTGCTGTCATATAAAAATGGAAATTAAACCCATCGTGATACACACTATACCAGAGTGAAACAAAAAGCTGACGACACCAAATGTTGCTGAGGATGCAGAGTGTCTAGGAGCTCTGAGCAGGGCCAGGAGGTGTATCGTCAGTGCTAACTGGAGAAATGGACTTAATACAAGATACAACATATGTAAGGATTTGCGAGCTTGGCTCACAATGGCCACCCATAAAGTCAAGTGTGGGAAAAAACAAAAGGACCAACTGCACCTGGGAGCCAAAGAATCTAGCCAAAGGGCTGGTGCTCACTATAGCGCCCCCTGCAGGTCCTATCAGGGGCGGAAGATCTGCGCTGGAAGCCAGGAGGTGATGTCCCAGGTGAGCTCACCGGAAGAAACAAAATCATCTTCCTTCTTCGTTTTCCTTTTATTCCATTCAGGTGACAAACCTATTGCATGGTCTCCTCACATCCAGGCAGATCTTCTGTCCTCAGTAATCCCTCAGCCACACCAGAACTGGGCTGATCCAATTTAATTGGCTGTTTCTTACCAAGTTGACATAATCATTTAACTCTCCCAATATAATGGCACAAACCCTTTGGAAAAGCCTTAGTTTTTTTTTGTGAGACTAATGACCCAGCAGTTTTATTTTTCATGATTTACCTGATAGATAAAGCCTGTGTCCACAAAATAATTTTTTCACAAATGATAATAGTAGCCTTTATAATGAAAAGAAAGCTCAAAATGCCAGTGTCCGTCAGTGGAGGAGTGGATAACAGACATGGTATTTTTACAGAGTGGAAGACAGCTCAACAATAAAGGACACATGTGACTAATACATGTAACATTATTTAGCTAATTGTCAGGCGTCAAAACTAAGTAAATGGTATTCGCAAGACTCATGTATTTCTTGCTGTATATATTTTTCTTTACCAAACTTGTCAACATGTTTGCATGTTTAAATGCATAGGGGTGAAGTATAAAGAGGTCTGTGCTTTAAGTGCATCTAAAAATAAGATGTGTTAATGGCCAGAGGGAGGGAATGGCTAGATATGTGATAGAGCAAGTACAGCAAAATTTTAATGTTAGGACTGAGGTAGTGGATATGTGGGCATTACTGTAAAATACTTTGAGTTTCTCTGTACGCTTGAGGATGTTTATAATAAGTATACTCAAGCGGAGGATGCACATTGCAATAGCATGAATAGAAAATAATTGTGATTTATTACCCTTTGTTACACAGTGATGCCTTATTCCTTATCTTACTCCAAATTCCATTAAACCCACCCCAAGAGCCTCTGTAAGACAGCTGATTTATCAAGCTCAGAAGAATCTTCTAGCCTGGATACTTCTGAGTTAATCTTCTCACTATAGCTTTGAATGTGATGATGCCTAAGTGCAGTGTGTAGGGTAGCTTTAGAATTATTGCTTTTACTGTACATTAATTTGCAGAACAACAACAACAAAAAGGATCGAGAAATAGTGAAGGGACAAGAAGCAGAGTTCAGTAATATGCTCAGTGACCAAAACACAGTTCTGGTTTTTTAATAGATTTAAATAAAAGATGAATTAGGTCATCTTTCTCCCTCTGATGAAAGTTAGCTACCTATGGTGCAGTGGTGTTTATCATGTGCAAGAGCTGAGATGGTTGTTCATATTAATTTTCAAGACTTTAGACATAAAAGCCAGATACATTGTTCCACTTAGCAGCATCATGCAAGCTTTTGACTAAGGAAGAGAAATTATAAACCACTGTGGAGAATCGCAGAGTGAACTGAGGACAGAGATTAGATCAACATTCGTTCCTTGTTTGTTTTCTTGGAATGAAGTCAGAGTAACATTTTTCTCATTTTTGTTTGCAATGAACCTATTTTTTAACGGATCTATGCAGTAATTATAGGAAAGGAAAAGTGGAAGAAGTGAGTTCAGCATTTTGGGTAGTTAGCTCTTGTGTGATCATGAAACAACAAAGGAAAGCAAAACTAAGCATTTCTCATTAGGGAAGTTGGCTCTGCTCTTCCCCTTCTACCATGCTGAACCTTGCATAGCCAGGTATTTTGGGGGGTAATTTAATGTCTCTCTCCCTGCAAGCACAAGACCCACTGCACTGACCTCTTTAGAAAATATGTGCTGTGGGTGTTTGCCTCCCATAGTGAGATACTTTGCTTAGAAAGTACCCGACAGAGGCGAGCTGCTGTATCCCAGCATGCCCTTCATGGTGATTCTGAAAATACAACATTCCTCAGTCCATGAGCTTTGGCCTTGATGAGACCAGTAATTGGAAATAGAATTTCTCTGAGGGACACTGAGTTCCCAGGTGATAAGCCTGAGGTTGGGCTTGTCCAGATGGTGCTGTGGGATTGTGTGAGGGCAACATAGAAATCGTGCCCTATTGTTGCATTGGGGAACCCAAAGCGTTCTGATGAAAACTGTACTGATAGGCTTATAAGAGAGCTGATTATTTGCTCTGTTTTTGTAAAGTGAAGAAGAGTGAAGGGAAGGGAGAGAGTGTATGTATGTGCTACGAAGTGTCACGGCTACTCTGTTTCTTCTGGTGTTCACTTCCTCAGTAAAGCAGTCAGTCCCTCTGTCTCTGAGCCCTTGCAGTATGTGAACTTCATTGCAGTAGACCATCCTGAGTATACAGCATCGAAGGGACAGTGAGTCACAGCCTGGCCTGTTCATCTGGCCTTGCGTATGCTCTGGAAGAAGCAGCTCTTAAAGGCAAAGAGGGCAGCTGGACCCATGCTGACACTGGAGAGAGATGCCAGGGTCTACTTGCCTTCTTGTAGAAGGGCAGGCTGGTCGCATTAAGTTTGTGGAGTTGTGTCTGTGCTAGCATTTCTGCGGTGATTCCGGGCTGCCACTTGGTGCTGTCTAGCAGTCCCGGGGTGCGTCTCTGCTTGCCTGTGCTTTTCTTAACGACTGTTCTTCCTCTCTTCACTACTCTCTCGCCCTGTGCATGCTTCCAGGGAGGTGTGCTAGTTGGGGACTTGGGGAGCAGTTTTATACCACTCTCTGTAATAAGCTTCTGCTCTAAATACCCCTTTGCTGTGCTAGATTTGTATTGTTTTATAACAGCAGACTTTTGAAGGGACAGTGTGTACTCATCAGTTTTTCACTGACCATTGAGTGCCCACGCTGTGTCAGGTAGAGACAAAAGGAATTTGCTGAAATGAGGTAGTCAGCAACCACACACATACCTATTTGGCCTTAAAATCTGTGTGTGTCACATTGGGTGACAGAGTTCCTTGCAGGAACCTGGGCCAGTTGGGTGTTCATAGGTCCATGAAACCTAACAGAGAGAACCTGGATCTCTAGGTAGATCATGTGGTCCAATTCCTCCAGAAGGAAAGGAGCCAACTGAGAAAATTCAGACAGGGTTGGAGGTTGGAGAGAGAATTAGGATGTAGTTGCACTGGCTTTGCATTTCTGCAGAGAAGTTTTGAAGCTGGAAACTGGCCAGTGAGATACCACAGAGTTAGTTGGTAGAGTGCTGGAGTGGTCCAAACCTCATGCTCCTGATGAAATGTGGGGCTCATCAAGGGTGACTCCAAGCTCTGGCTGACCGGCGTGGTGTTCTGGGTTTGGTGGGTCAGAGCTGGCCATTGTGTGCTTCCTCATGATCACACTGCTGGAGAGGAGCCTGTGGCTCATGGCCAGGCCCTAGAAGGACCGTCTCATCATTTCCTGCTTGTGCCGATAGGGAGATAATTCAAAGTTGTGATTGATGTCCTAGTACAGTGATGGTGAACCTTTTAGATCCTTCAGTGATGCAGCCCGATGCAGCACACGGGCCATGGGTTTGGTACCATGGCCCTACATGAGGGGACAACTGAGCTGCACGGTGCGGTTTAGCCACAGGAGCTCCCGGTAGACAATGGAGCAGGCCTGGAAGATGAAAGGAAACTGATTTGGCACATGCTAGGGGGTGGGGGGTGGGGAGAGGCTGACTGGGGAAATAAAGACAGCAAAGCAAGCCCCTAGGAGAACCCTTGAGGTAGAAGGTCCTGTACCCTGAGCCAATTCTTTTGGTTTGGCTTGGTTTATTGAGGTCAAACATTGGCAAAATCACTATCAAGTGTCATTGTGCAGGGAGAAAGGCAAAGGCAGGTAAGTTGGGTTTCATTTTTAGCTTACACAATGGTCTTGTTTTATAATATTGGATAATTATTTTCCCTCCAAGTCTCAATATGCCAACCTATTTTATTTCTTGAGAAATCTCAAGTAGTAACATGCTGTAGCTTTATGTACCCAGTCTCTGCTTTCACTGATGCAATGTCAAATCTGCCTGTGCCCTTCTACACAGCAGTTGGGGGTGACTTTGTACCTACCTGGTAGTTTGCAGTTATAAAAATGTCAGGGTTGTAACCCCTGCCATTGTAGTGAGGGTGCATGCTCTGCTCTTTGTCTCATCCTTACAATGCATTGCTTAATGTCCCCATTTCTGGGGGAGGGGAAGAAGAAGAACAGTACAAAGGAAAATACCTTTTAACTTAACTGAGCATAACTGAGGCTTTTTGTTTGTTTGCTTGTTTATTTGATTTTGCAGCTTCTCTTAACTAAAATTAGCTGGATGGCTGCAAGATTCTTCTGATAGACACCTATGGGCGGATCCCTAGTGTGCTCAGATCCTCTCCATCCGAGCTCTAGGAAGGGCAGGTCTCTCAAGAAGGTCTCCTCCTGACACATGGCCCCATCGGTCTCCACTGTACCAGGGCTGTTCCTTCTTCCCTCTGACTCAGAAACTCTTCCACTAGGAGTTAAGCCAGTGAAGTTTTTTCCTCTTTCTTGCCCTATTCTTCATTATATTTTGCAGTAATAGCTGGTATAGTATCACAGACCTTTTGTATTTTATTATTTTTGCCATGTATCAGATCTATGCAGTATGCTGGAGTCTGTTTCCTTGATGATGGCATCTCTTGTGGCTCAGTGGAGAACCATCAGAAGATATAAATTACCTGACATACAGATTTATCATCTCCTTGTAGAGCATTCAGAAATTCAATAAGGGCAGAGATTATTCTAGATACAGCTAGCATTGAGTTTGAGCATCATCTGTAGATACAATTCCAGTCATTATAACCACTTCTAAAGCAAGGTCATTTCTACCATTCCTGGTTTTGGATTATAAATTCTTGAGGTATGGAACCTACTTATCCTCCTTCAAAACCAGTTCGCAGTCCACGGCTGGAATGGTCAAAATTGCCAAGTCTTAAACAGTTGCAAAGTCCTTCTCTTCATTAGATACCTGGATATTAAGGTCCCCAACATAATCAATAAAGAAATTTTTAGTTGGTTTGCAATGCTGAGAAATGTTTCTGATCATTTTCATTAGCATTGGATCCTTGATCTTCAGGACCCTTTTCTAGGGCATCTTTAGCCCATTTTCTTCACAGATCAGCTGTTTATTCCTCCTGTTAGTTGTAAGATTCGTACACTGAGGAGTAAATTCCAAATTGTTTAATTCCTCTAACATTCAGAGAGTGTCTTGGTTACCTGTGGTGTGCAGTCAGTTTATGCAAACGTTGATTTAAAGCTACTGTCCATGCGTATGTGGTAAAGCACACACATTGCTATTTGTTTATGGTTTTGGTTGTCTCAGTAAGCTTTGGGAGAAGTCTATCTTATTCCAATCATCTTATTCCTCGCTCCTGTGTCAAAGGCCAGGTTTAGTAAATGCTCAAAAGTGATCGTCAGTATTCCAGGCTCACACAAAACCATTTTTTATGAGTTTTTCAACTATATCTATTTACCATATTTTTTTATTCCCCATAAATATGCTGTTTCTTTAAGAACATTGCAGCTATAATAAGGAGCTCAAAATGGTCCCAATCAAGAGCCTTCACCAGCATGTGAACTCTGTTCTTATTCCTCATCTGTAATTCTGTACGAATAGCTTCAGGCAGATTCAGAAGCCAATAAAAAGCAACATCAGTAGCTGTTCTTGTTTTACCACACACCTGTGATATTTTAAAAGTTTTTTTCATAATTGTTTTTCAGAATTCAGTTTTCAAGGTCTTCATCAGCACTCTTCTTCCTGTAAAGTTCTTGCCAGAGCTTGTGTCTTTCTAACTCAGAGTCAGTGATAGGCGCGCACAAGCTCCAGTGTTAACAGTGAGTGTTCAGTCCGTGACACTGAGAAAAACTAGAAAAGGCCAAAAAAAAAAAGATGTAAATTGTGTTTGTAGCTAAATTAGTGCTTTGCTTCCAGCCTTCTCTCAGGACTCTTGTAGTGCCCCACAGGTAGTTTTATTCAATCAGATTCTTTCAAGTTAACAGGATTTTGAGGAAGCTGTGGGGTCAAGGCGGAGCCCTGAGCAGCATCAGGAGTATTTTCAGACTCTAACTCAATGTATTCATCTATGTCATTAAGGCTGGCAACGTCATCAATCTGAGCTCCTCCACAGGAGGTGGAGCTTTAGAGCTGCTTGGCTTTTCTTTCCCTGACAGTGACCACGTGATTCTGCAGGCGGTACCACAGCTGGTGTACTTCATTCCATTTTGAGGGATCAATAAGTTTACATTCCTCAAACACCTTCCATGCCAGGCAAAGTATATCTGTGTTGGCATTGAGACCCTGCAGAATAATTTGTAAGTTTTTGACATTCCTTTTGTTTTCCTAGCATGGGACCATCTATTTACCCAAGAATGGTGGCTTGCACTTCACATTGAACAATAAGTGGTTTTTCTAGTGGATGTACATTGATACTACCTCCATTAACATTACTTTTGAGGCACTATAGGGCATCCTCCTCTTGTGAGGCAGAGGCAACAGTGGCTGAGAAGCCAGTGGGCTACTCCTGGGATTCCGGTCAAGCACTCTCATCCAAGACCATGATACTCCTGGGAAAATGGGCAGCACAGGCCGAGGTTGCCCATGGTCATGGTGATGAGGCCAGGGATCCTCTCACAACCATGGTCCGCAGCTGCCCTGGGCGCTGTCCCAGGTCGTTGGCTGAGCCCTGCCCCAGTGCATGTGCCTGCACCGTCTTGTTTCTCCCGCAGGCATACTGTCTCCATGGTTCTCTTGAGTCCTTGTGCCCTGAAGGTAGGAAGGGGCCTCGTTTTGGCTTTTCTCCTCTAGAGCTGATGACTAGATAACTCCGCATGCCCTCTCAAGCCTCACTTCCTGTGATGGTGCAGTGAGTTGATTGCTGAGGGCTGGGAGATGCCTAGACTCATTTGTTGGTTTCTTTGAGAAAGAATGAGGTACTTAGTACATCTTGTTTCAACAAGGATCCCTGTCCTCCCAAACACTTCTTCAAGAAGAAATACCCAACTCCTTGTATGTATGAAATGAATCTTAACAGCCTCATTGTCAAGCATTATGTACACACACAGGCACAAGTGTTAGATGCACAGCCTGCAGACCTTCTCTGGGGCTGTCTTTCAAGCCCCTGGCGTTCTCCCTGATTGTGTTATTTGACAGTCTAGAGCACTGATGGGGAACCTTTCAATGTACAAACAGCCCACTGCAGCACACGTGCCACAGATTCACCACCATTGGTCTGGGGTAGCTTCTTGTAAGAGTCTGGAGACTGAGTCTTGTTGAAGGCCACTGTAACCTCTTTATCCATTGCCCAAATCTTAGTCAACACAACACTGTTCTGGGCCTGCTGTATTCTGACAGGGATGCTGTCAGACCAAATTACAGTACTCCTTAACCCAATTCAAAAGGATGAAGGCTATGGCTTTTAAAATATTTTGCGGAAACTATTATTTTAACTCATTTTCACAGTGGCTACAAGGGGTTTTTTTGTTTGTTTGTTTTGTTTTTTTTAATAATCTTGTAGGAAGTTGGCTAAATACAGAGTAAAAAACTGAAAGCTGCTTTGGGAATAATGAAGAATCAGGTCCTTGAAGGTCTTTAAAAGATATTCCATAAGTAGCAGTTTCTTTGCTGCTTGCAATTCTAAATTGTAGTATGCCCCTCCAAACAAAAGTGACTGTGCACATGAGTTCTCAAAGACCTCAGCGGTCACTACAGTTTTAGTGTCTGTGAAGTGTGCACAGGAAACAGTAGGGAAAGACTGTCAGAACCTGTTTGTAAAAATGTGTTAGCAAAGATTTTTGCAGTGTTTCATGTATACCCCAACTAATAAGCAAAAATATTAAACCAGTGGTTTGAGCAGGGGCAGGGCTGGTTAATCACCAGCGTTCTCCTCCTATAGCAGAAAAATGGGAGACAAGATGGGCACCAAAGAGCCAAATACTGTGCGTGTTAGGATTTATGGGTCAGGAAGTATCTGACAGACCACGCAGCTCTCTCTCATAGGGTGAAAGCGGCTCTGTGAGAGGCAGTGGGAGACAAGTGTAATAAAACTGTAGGACCAGAGGCCACAATTTGTCAATCTCTGGTCTAGTGGAAAGTACCTTCTGAGTTGTTGCTGATAGTCTAATCCAACCCCGAAGGCACTGACTGACTGCCTTCATGCCACCCAAGACCCTCTCCAGCTGGTTGTTAACTGGACTGTGAGGTCAGATGGGTCTTCAACCTTCTCTTCAAAAGTGATCACTATTGTGGAGACTTCCTAGGCTCCTGACAGAAAACCTCTTTTTTTTCATTCTACCTTGCAGATATTCAGGAAGTGTATCTTAACACAGAACAAAATACAGATTGAAAGAATTTTTGACAACTTAAAGTCATTGTTCAGGTCAAGATTTCAGGCGAACACCACACTGATACTCTCGGAGGACCTGAACCAGTTGTTAACTTGCACCAGAAGCCACACTCCTCTTTTCCCACATGTGATACTGTAGCAACTTTTCCTTATCAAATCCTTGGGCTCTTTCTTTCATGCTCATGTTCATGCTCATGTACATTCTCTCCCCAGCACCCAGCGCTGCTGCCTTGTGTGTTCCCTTCTACTCTAGTAGCTCATGGACAGAGGTTAGTGATGGAGCGTGCAGCTTTGGAAGGTGCCAGCCTCAAGCCTAAGGATGGAAGTGTTAGCCACTGGTGCTTCCTCTAATAGTGCATTCAAAAGTCACGATAAGGGCGACATGATCTTTATTTAAATACACACTGTACACTGATGATCAACAGTACATTTCTGCTAAATTGTCCCTTGACAGACAAACTCAGGGCCAACCCAGTCAAGTGCTAGACCTCCAAAGGGAAGTGAGGACAGAGGCAGCCCTCGTTAGTCTCTCTGGCCAGCTGCACGTGTTCTCATATTAACTGGATAATTTGGTTACTCTATAAAGTCAGCTACAGGAAGTATCATTTTAAAAGATATTAACACATCCTAAAGGTTATTTTAACATAGATGCCCTGCCAATCTTTGGAAGCAGGGCCATAGCTTTTTTAGTATAACGCATTTACTGGTTAGCATTTCTTTCTCACATACACTGCACGTATAATGTGCCTACACTGTCCAGTTGCACTTTATTTAAACAGAATAGGAATTTAAAGATATGTGAGAAGAAAGCTGAAAGTAATTCTAAATTTATGGTTTTTCCATTATCTTTTACTGTTGTCTCACCCATATGTGACTCAAAACCATCAAAAAAAAAATCCAGCAACATTCCTAACCAGTATTTCCAAAGGATTCATCTTAGGGTTTGTGGTGGCAACAACCCTTTCTTTTATATTCATATTTCATCCTTGGTGGCAGAATTCAATCAAGTTAGGTGGTCATAGGCATGTCAACTGACATAAACTTGGAAACAGTCCATTTTTGGTCAGTATACAATTCTACCATTAGGAATAAAAATGTATAAGCTTTTAAGAAATTAAGTGAGGAGCCATGTGAGTTCTTTATGGCCTGGGATTTGTCACTATCTTTTATGCAGAGGAACGAAGAATGCCATTTGAACCAACAAGTCAGTTAAATGGAAATCAATTCAGAGACCTTCTAGTATGTCAGGAGACAGGTCATGATCTAGGTTTCTCTCGTCAGTTACCAGCATAATAATTAGGATTTATTGTGTGCATACTATGTACTACGTATTGCATATTGTCTCCCTTATTTCTTTTAACAGTGACTAGAAAACAAGTGTGAAGTGCTTGTCTGAGGTTATATGGCAGAACCAGGTGTGTGTGGGGGGTTGAACCCAAACTCTCTGACTCCAATTTAATTAGACTCCCTGATTTTGGAAACACTGGTAGCCAGAAATCATCCCACTGCATTTCAGTCTGCCTCATGAGGGTTTATTGGATGTCTGCTTGTTTAAAATGCAGTAGCAGCTGGGGAGGGTGGTGCACACCTGTAATCCTAGCACTCTAGGAGGCCGAGTGTGCGTGTTTGTGTGTGGGGATGTTGCAACTTTAAAACTAGCCTTGACCACTCAGGGAAACCTG
Organism: Petromus typicus; assembly: GCA_004026965.1. Classification (NCBI taxonomy): domain Eukaryota; kingdom Metazoa; phylum Chordata; class Mammalia; order Rodentia; family Petromuridae; genus Petromus; species Petromus typicus. The sequence goes on from PVIR01004970.1 coordinate 25,954, forward strand.
GTCTCCAAATAAAAAACCAAAAGAGGACTAAGCAGGTAGTTCAGTGTGAAGGTCCTGGATTCACTCTCCAGTTAGCCGCACTCCCCTCCAAGCAGTAGCAAACTGATCCTGTTGTAGGTACCACAGAGGTGCTTTTCAGATTTGCTGGGTAATTGGGGTTAATCTTTTCTCCTGTCATTGTCTCCCTCTGTACTCTCATATGTCAAGGCTGTAATGCAAGACTACATGTGACAGTTGAACTATTTGTTCTGTTTTAGGGGTTTTTAAGTGTGGCAGTTGAACAGAATCACAAGTTGTAGAAAGTAGTAATTTCCAGACATTTGAGGTCTGATTCACCAACATTACTATAATTAAAGGAAAACTTGTATTTGTTAACTCCATTTTGTCCTAACTCACTAGGATGCTTTATAAATAATAAACCTAGATATTTAGAAAATAGCATCTATTTAGCTCTTTTTTGCTCTCAGAGATTCTTCATGTTCAGGCATCTCAGAGTTATCCTAATGTAATGAATATGCCTGAGCACTAAATTTATAGGGGAGCGATTATGGAAGGCGAGTGCTACTGGTGTGCAAAAGGCTCTTATAAATGCAGAGTATGGAAATGAAGTAGCACGGCAGTTCCCTTATTTATGAAGTACAGTGCTCAAGTGCAATGATTTCAGTTGGTCACAGAGTATTAATGAATTGGGAATCGAGGCTGTTGTTATCCTGTTGCCTTTTCCAGCACTAATCATTATTAAGACGATGATTAAGCTCTGTGATTACAAAACTATTAAAAAGGCATCTCCCTGTGCCCAAATTAGCAGGATGGAAGTGATTCTGAGCTTTCAGTTAGCCAAATGACTGTAATGATTGTGGTTGGAAGGTGCCTGTTTTTGTGATTTTTTTTTTTTTTTTTTTGGCCTGTTTTCTGAGCCTTCAGTGCTCCTTTTCATCACAGGGCACAAACATGGTGGGCTGTGCCTACTTTGGCCGTCACATCGTGTCCGTGTGGAGTCATACTGAGTAGCACAGTCTCTGAGCTGTCCAGGACACTTCAGACCTTGAGGAGGCAGGGGAGCCTGTTTCCCAGATCCTGTGGAAGTCTTTGTGTAGCATTCACAACGTGACCTCCACTGGGGCAGTGGCCACTTGGGAGTGAGCCTTTCTTCCCGTCAGTACTAACTTTCATTTCCATACAGTTGGTGCTTTTGTCCCTAGTGCAAGGAGCAGGAAACCGCTGCCTGGAGTTGCAGTTTCAGAGAGCTGTGAGGAGCTGGACCGGGAGCCAGGACCAGGGTGCACGATGTTCTTCATTATCCCCTGAGCTCCCATGAAAGGCTGTTCTTGTAGAAGTCTCAAGAAAACTGAGGGAAGGAGGCATCTCATACAGCATTTGAAGACACGAAACCATGTTTCAAAACTACAGCCTCAGGCTCCGGAGAGCCTGCCCAGGCTGCAGAGGGCTTTTATCTGTACTGCACAGCTTCTCCAGAAGACGGTTAAGAGCTCCCCTCTCCTCTTTTCACTGTGGGTTACAGATGCCTTTGCTTGGTCAGCGCTGTTCTAGCCGAGGGGAGTTGGTGGGCCTGACTGTGAGCAGCTGCCTCACCTGCCAGAGGACACATAGCTCTGCTTCTTCGGAGCCTTTGTCTTAGGTGGGGACTCACAGCCCAGGGCTACCCTCCCTGTTTCTCTCCCCTCTGACCTGCTGCTCCACATTTTGGGCCTGCTAGGATGTCTTCCGACTTCCTGTCCCAGTCAACCCAGTCAAGTTTTTTTTTTTTTTTTTTTTTTTTTATTAATGCATATTCTACAGAATGATGCGTTTTGTTGTGGCACATTCATGCCTGCATATTATCATACTTTAATTTTGTCTAACTCCAGTTTTCCTCTCCTCTTTCTTCCCCTTGACCTTTTCTCTTCCTTTTCACTAATAGTCTCCTTTCTACTTTTAAATCATGTTTTTCTTCTTTTTTCCTGGATTGTACATTTCACAGAAAATGAATGATGCTTGTCTTTCTGAATCTGAATTATTCCCTTGAGATGGTAATCCCCACTTCTTTGTATTTTCTTTCAGATGACATGATGTTGTTCTTTAAGGCCGAATGTAATACTCCATTGCGCATTTTCTTCATTCCTTCATCCCTGTACAGCTACATAGGCTAATTCTATAACCTGGCTTGTGCTAATTGTGCTGCAGTAAACAAAGTGTGCAGATGTCTCTAGCGTATGCTGATTTCAATTTCTTTTTGTGTATTTCAAGGGGTGCTGTAACCGAGTCGGGAGTTCTTGTTTTTATGATCTTTCCCTGTGTGGATCTGAAGAGTTTCGGAGATGATGGGAAGGCCGTGAGGGAGATAAAGTCCACTGCACACTTTCCTATCTCTCTGTGCCCAGCCTCGTGATGTTTGGTACTTACTGGTGCCACCCTGTCTCATTCTGAGTTTCATTCTGTCCATCTGCTGGGGGTCAGTGCTGTTGGGGGCCTGAAGTGTCATTTAGCCCAAGCACTTCAGATTTGTGATTCAGGGCCTTCGACTTGCTGCTCTTCCATGCCCAGTCCTGCCTTCTGCCCTTGGTGCCACATTGCAAGGACTTGTGAACACCCGTCTTGATGCCATCCAGTCTCCTTTCTTCCATCTCCAGAGAAGCCTCAGTATTGCTACGGCCGGGACAGCCTCGCTGGGTCTCCAAGGAGGAGCGGCGACCTCAGTGTTTCCTTACCTGGAGATTCCATTTGTCCCTGGAAAGCAGCCTCAGGTGATTTCCCTTTGTCCCCGTCAGTGCTGGGGTTAGCACAGTTACCATTTGGTCTGGTTTTTGGTTGTTTCACTCTGTGTTCTTTAAATATCTTTTAACTAAAAAGCTTTTATGAACGTGGATAGGGGAAGAGTTCTGTGAGTGAGCAGGACATTTGACATTGGTGGCTCCCAATTCTTGGCCTATCGACCTGTTTTGTTCTGTTTTTAACCTTGCACAGTGCAAGTGCAGTGTACACTAAAATTCCTAAACATACACTTGATGACATTTGAAACATAAATTTGATGAACATATGCTTATTGTTAGTGGATTCTGGTATTTCCCATGCAGTCTGATGTTTCTGTGTTTGATTTTATTTTTTTGGTCCAACACTGCTGGATATAAATTACCAAATTAATTTTGTATGAATTTATTGAAACAATTATCTTTCCTCTATTACTGTACAAATTGTGTGAAAACTGGCACATATTATTCTGCTTCCTGTAATTGGTGCTCAGTGCTATTGTCAGCTGATATCTTCTCTCTATTTTAATCCTCTGGAAACTTTTGTGTGTGTGTGTGCCAAGAAACCATTTCACTTAAGAAAGAAAGTAACTTGAATGACTTCCTTCTTTCACATTACCTGTAAAAAAAACTCAAGCATGTTAATAAAAATATGTCCTCCCAAAAAATATCTTCATAACTCTTTCTGTTTCATTCTATTTACTTTTTCAAATAAAAGCTTAATTTTCTTTTCACTTCTTCATCTGGCTTATATAATGAGACCTTCAGTAGCTTTTAAAGTAAAAGATGCTCAATGAGAAAATCTCAATTCAAATGCCAGAAAGGAGAATTAGGAAGTAGCCCAGTGACTGCTTCAGGAGCCATTGCGTTCCTGGGGACGGCGTCCCCTAGAGGATGCCGGTGGGGGCTCGGATGTAGGGAGAGTGATAGAGCCTCCTTTCCAGCATCTGGAAAGTATGTTAAGTGACAGATGAGTGAGGTTGGCCTGCTGAGACAGATGAAACTTCTTAGACGCTTCTAGTTGCGCATGAGTCCTGCCGAGCCTCCGTCCTACTCTGTGGTTGTCTTGTTTGTTCTTTTCTCCTTCAGAGCCTCAGTTGGCTGGCGCCTGGTCTGTGAACCTCCCAATGTCTCATCATTAACTTTGCAATGCTAAAACAATAGCGAGTTATAGGCATGGAGTTATTAATCTTCTGAGTATATATATGAAACCTTTTGGCTCAAATATAGAGTATTAGACACTTCGATATATGAATTTAGTTAGAAATGACAATATCTGTTCCCATGATCTGAGCTTACAGAGGATACAGTGTTCGTGAGTTCAGGTCATTTATTCATCTTAAAGAGTAGTTCTATGGTGAAATGAATGCACTTTTCTCCACTGACCTCCATTGCCCCCAAGCCGCCTGGTCCTTTTCCTTCATGATGTACGGAAGTGGGTAGTATGAGGCGAGGGAGATGAGCCCTTTTACCCCCTCTTATTCTCTCTAATAGACACAGACACTTGCTGCATAGTCCAGAAAGATGCTGGAGTGGGCTGAAAGGGGGCAGTTGTCTCTCTGAAAGTAGAGCCAGCCCTAAGCTAGAGGAGGTGTGTACTCTTGCTAGGGTTTAGACTACAGGGGCAGCAATGAGTTGAGAATGTTGTCCTACTACCAACAGTGAAGACAGTAAGAAATACCTTGGTTTACAGACTTAATTCATTTCGTGAATCTGGGAAAGATGGCCAGAAGTGTGTTCGTGTGGGACACTGTGTTTGAGACCCTATGCAGAGTTCACAAACAAAGACAAAATTTTGAAAGAGATTTTGCTAAGCACTTCTGCCTGCTAACTAAGTTGTTCCTGAACAGAAGTGTTCTTGAACTCTGAGGTACCATGGTATTAACAGTATTCTGTGCCAGGTGATACGCTGCTCCTGGGTGGTGGCTGCAGCAGTTGAAGGCGTATCATATAGATAGACATAATGGTGACAGCCATTAAGTGAAGATGCGCTGTGTTTCACGTGTGTGACTCTTAGTCTTGATTGTCAGTGTCTTTAGCTTGAGAATGGCTAGGAGATCAGTATAGCACACTTCAGGTTATGTCTGGGTGGGTCATGGAGAGGTAACCTTGGAGATGGTGTCTGGTCCTCACCCCGTCTCTCTGGGGTTTTGCTTTGGCTTTCTGCTTCCTGGGTGCCATGAGTTGAGCAGCTCTCCTCTGCCTTCCCTTCCTGCCAGGATGTTTCTGCCGTGGAGCCAGCTGACCATGGCCTGAAACCTCTGAAACTGTGAGCCAAAGAAAACTCTTTTTTTAAATTGTGAGTGTTGGATACTTTGTCCCAGCAATGAAAAGCTGATCAGTACAGAAAACTGGTTTGAGACAAATGAGGTTATTGCTGTAACTGTACCTGATCCTATGGGTCAAATGCCTTTGGAATGGGTTTGCAGGAGGGGTTGGAAGTATGGGAAGATTGGATGACACAGGCCAGAGAAGCCCTGAAATAGAGTAAGTGGAGTTTGATGGATGGTTCTGCTCAAAGCTGAGAAGACCAGAATACTGATAAGTATGAGGGAAATGAAGACTTTGGTCCATAAGGACTCTATTGGATGAGAGGCCATGTGTGCAACCTTCTGATGATTTATCTACCTAGTGTCAGTGCCCTAAACCTTTGTAAGAGGCTAAGTTTAAAGACTACAGACTAGTCTGGTGGAGGTCATTTCAAGTCAGCTCATAGTTTAGGCCGTAACATACATGCTTTTGACTGCTTTTAGCCAGATTGACAGTGAAAATCAGGAGCAAAAGCAGAGCTGAAGCATTTTTAAAACTTTCATGTTGGCTAGAAAAGAAGCATGAAATTGGAGCCAAGGGAGATTGGTTGCTGAAGATGTTAATGCCATTAAAAAGAATCCAAGTACTTTGCACTAGAACAAGAGGAGAGAATCCATGAATTAGCAAGACATCGTCCATCACAGGCTCATGTAAACACCTCTGAAAGGTTTTGTCTTAAGAAAAGAATCCCAGGGCACCTTGCTCACTCAGGACTGCTTAATTAAGAGTGTCCCCGGATACAGCCATCCAGGCCCTCTGAGGCCTCTAGAGCTGTGGTCCAAAGAGAGCAGGATATTCCCTGTGGTGGCACCAGACCTTGACATCATCCATGTGATATAGGTATTGCAAGGATACAGAATGTAAGAGTCAGGAGGTTATAGAGAGCCCACCCGTATTTCACAGGCAAGTCTGGGAGGCCATGAAGTTTGTCGCTGGGTTGGAATCTCTGCCAGGGGCCTCAAAGAGAGGAAAGCATGAAGCTGTGAAACAGCTGGAAACACCATTGAGATCCCGGGAAATTAAAGATGCCCAGGAACATAGGTATCTGCTGAGGAAAGTAGCAGGTACCTAGGAAAACTGACCCAAGAGGGACTCTGTGGGCTGTAACATGCAAGGCCATAGGTTGGGGCTTCCCAAGGTGTCTATAACTCACGTCTTCACTGCCGGATATAGAACTACAGGATAGAATGTTTGTCCTGATGGATTTGGGTCTTGGTTTTGGTTTGGTTCCTTTCTATTCCTCCCTGTTGGCATGGGGACATTTATTCTGTGCCATTGTGTCTTGGGAGCTGGTAATTTGTAGTTTATTGGAACTCACAGCTAAGAGTTTGCCTTGTGTCCCAGAAGCCTTGGACTTTTTGTGATGCTACAAGAGTTGAGACTTTTGGGCAGGAATCAGTCCATTTTCAGTTGAATACAGAATAGTTACATCATGTTAGATGGGACTATGAACTTGTTATTATCTCTATTTGGAGATTACAGCTTAAGGAAATGTGTTTGAGTGTCAAGTTGACAAGGATCAGATTATGTTGGTTAATCTTATTCTTAAATTGATTAATTTGAGAGACACCTAGGAGATTAGTAGAGCACAGTTGCTGAGAGAGTCTACATGTGTCATGGAGGTGTGGCCTGAGGGACTCGATTTGGTTCCCAACCCCTTCCTGGAAGGTTTTCCCCTGCCTGCCATTTCCAAGATGCCGTGAATTCACTGTTCTCTTCTGCCGTCATATTTCTACCTCTCTCCTCTAAGTTCCCATTTCAGGTATTTTGTGGCAGCAGTGGCACCCTGTCCAGTCGACGTGTCTCCTTATTTATACTTAGTAGATCTGGGCATCTTCTACTCTTGTGTTCTCACTTACTTGAACTGATTTGAGTAACGAGCGGGAGAGCCGGCCCTTTCCCTCCACTGACTGTGCAGAAGTGCTCCACTGTCCAGACTGCCCGGCAGGCGTGTTTGTCAGAAACTGTGCCTGAGTGGGATGGCTCCACTCCAAGGGCAGCCTCAGATTTCTAGGCTGAAGTGGGTGAGATGGTAACATCTAACTTTGGTCTTTCATTGACAGCTGAGATCATCTTGCCATGACTTAGGTGGGACCATATGTAAACCTTGAGGGCTTGGCAGTCCTCAGACTATGAGAGAGCTGTGGTTTCCCCACCATGTGGTTATGAGCCAGGTCTCTTCAAAACAAAGGGGGCAGTTATTGTGTTCAGTTATTTCTGTTGACTCTGGCCGGAAGTAACTCAGTAGCTGTGAACTTCATATATGAAATGTAAATGATTACCTCTTCTCTGCCTACCTGACTCTGTAGCTTGGAATAACAACTGAGATAAGAGATTAGAAAATGTTTTCTTAAGCCTGGCTGGCAGCTTGTCCAGGTGTGCAAGCTGTCTGTTTATAGAAATATGAATGAGATCAGGGAAATACTGACGTTTTATTCCTAATCAGGCATTGGTGGCTCTGACCACGTACAGATTTGGAAAGCTTTGCTTTGGCTTTGTAAATGGAGGGAAGGAATGACATGTCCAATGAACATGTTTAGTTTTAATCAGCCTCTACTATTTTGAAATGTCTGCTTGTGTCTTTTTAGCAAAGAATTAGACACGTTGTGGGGTTTGGTCATGTACTGTGAAATGACCACTGCTAAGACTTCTCTGAAATGATGTGTTTGGTGGTTGTCGCCTGTCCTGTCTTGGCTGCTTTCTCAAAACTGAGACAACACCTGCCGCCACAGCTCCAAGGAGGAAATATTTATTTTGGCTCATGGATTGTAGCGCTTTCAGTCCATAGTCCACTGGCTCCAAGGCAGAAGAAAATGTCTTCACGGCATGGTGGCAGGAGCTGAGGGTGAGATCGAGGGAGGCTGGAGGGAACTACACCCTGGGAGGCTGCACCCCCAGCGGCCCCCCTCCTCCACGAGGGCTTCCTCTCCCAACATCATATTTAGCTATAAGCTCATCAGCATACTGACTTACTGAAGGATATCAAACCCATGATCCAGTCACCTTCAGCCTCGCCCCCCCCCATGAACACATGAGGTTAGGGTGACATCTAGATATAAACCCTAACATGCCTTAGCCCTGTAGATTCTCAAGGAGACAGCGTGTGCCTCTGTAAGCAGCTCCAGATAGGACACATAATCCTGTCACCATCCAGTCTGCCCTGAGCTGTGGACAGCACATAAAAGCCTGGCCAGGCTGGGAAAGAAGGAATGACTTTGCACTGACTAGGAGAGGTGTGTAGGACTTTGGCCTCGGTGTGTAATCATTCTAGGTTCACTGATGGTATGAAGAGGATGCTGGACCCTTCCTTAGCGATGTGGCCCCAAAATCATGGCTCCTTTTTTTCCCTTTCTTTATGAATGCTGACATCTTGATATATATTAAGGCTAAATATTCAGTTCTCTGCTTTTGTACTAGGAGAGGAGTTTCCAGAGGCAGGTAAAAATGTTCCCAGCCTTAAGATGTGACAGTCTATAAGTCTGCTTCCTGACTACACCAAGAGCTGCTGAAAACAGAGGCAGCAGCCCTTTCCTGCTCTGTTGTGGCCCCATAAGTGCAGCTGGTTCTCAAGTGTTGGTTGATATGATTTAGCTTCATAATTAAATGGTATGACCTTTAACTCGGGGACGGTCAGTGTTTGCATACAGACACCTACACGACTCAATGGTTGATGCCTAACGGGACACACTGGGACACACTGGGAGAGTGGCATCAGGATTGGGAGCACCCTGCTGAGAGTAGCAGGCTTTCTAAAGAGGGGCCAGAATCATACTAAGGGAAAGTGAAACCCCCTAGTCCATCCTTAGAGGGCAGAGCAGGGTCAGAGGCACGTGTTTTCTGCGTGAAGAAGTGCAGTCAAAGACCACATGCACAACAGGTGTGACACATTGTAGGACATAGGTCTGCTGACGGACTGGAGCAGAAAGACGTGGTGGGGGGGGCTAGTGAGGGGGCTCTATGCCTAGTGGGGTTGTAACAGCTGTTGTTGGGAGGTATAGAGCCCTAGAGGTGCCAGGTATGATAGATCTACCCTGGATCCAGCCTTGTGCTTTGCAAGATTCTTTCCCTCATGTACGGGGCAGGGGTAGGTGCCACACCCTACTTTCTGCACGCGGGCCTGCAGTTCTCTGCTTTACCTCGGTTTTTATCTGCCATGTCTTGAAATGTTAGCATTTCCACCTGCCGGCCTGCTGAGGATGTGAACACTGTGCTGCTTGTCTTTGAGTCCCCGATGCTCCAGTTCATGCCTGATGTACAGTAGGTAGCTTGAGTTTGGGGTTGAGTTGAAAGAGGGTGAGATCTTCCAGGTGAGGTGGGCAGTGTTTGGAGGGGACACAGGGTGAGGAGGTAGGCTGCCTCTGTGCCATGTACCTTCTGCCACGGCGTCCACATTCCTGCAGAGGCACATCGCATGCATCTGTGGATACACATGTTCAGAACACGAGAAATCAGTTCAAACTAACGATAGCAACAGAAATTTAATGAGTGAGAGGGACTGAATTTGGAAAGCTATGCCTAATTTCCAGAGGCAGTGACTTGGAGCCACAGAGGTCCTGGGTGTTTGGCTCCTTCACCAAGCCTGTGGGTCAGAGGGAGATGTCAGAGGAAGTCAACTGCCAGAAATGAGCAGCTACTGAAAATTCCCTCAGATGCTTCGATTTTTTTGAGAAATAGTGTGACCCTATTGTCTGCATGTACTTAGTTAGGACTTTTTTCACTTGAAGTTGGCCACAAACCCAACCCAAACTGACTTTGTCTGTTGGATATTTGTAGCTGAAAAGTCCAATTGGAGAGGAGGAAATCTGACTTGAGGTTCACGTTGACCTGGGGGCATGTGCCATGATGGTCAGCACCTGGTACTTCTTTTCGTTAAGTTTCTCTGCCTGACGTACTCTCCAGTATTGGCTTGGCTTCCTGTGGTGTTGGCTCTCCTCCTCTGCATGCCCTTGGCAACTCCAGATGTGGAGCCTGTTGATAGTTTGTATCCAAAATCTCCTCCAAATGCTCATTGTTCAGAGGTAGATCTCTTAAAAGAGAAGGTGATTAGATCCCAAGGGCCTTTTCCCATACTTTCCCTGCTTCCTAGTTGTCTGGGGTGAGTAGCTTGATTCTGCCACTCCCCTCTCCCTGCTGTGTCTGCCTCACCACAGGCCCCAGAGCCACTGACCATGGACTGAACGCTCAGAAACCATCAGCACAAGTAACTCTTTCCTCCTTTACATCATTTTTCTCAGGTATCCATCAGTGATGAGAATCTAACACAGCCACCGAGAGAAGTCCACTCACAGAACTTCTTCTTTAGTTGCTGAAGTGCTGATGCCAGGTTTTCACTAATTGCAGCTGAGGGTTCCGAAATGTGTCTCCCTCTAAACAGGTGGCCTGGCCCTCATGCCGACTCCTGAACTGAACGTAGGAATGGAGCAGTTCTGGGAGGAAAGCTGGTATGCTTTCCCCCTGTGCTTTTGCTGAGTGCCAAGGACCACAGTGACCCACCCTATCTAAGCTGACTTCTCTCATCTTGGTGGCAGAGCAGCAGCTGCCATGACTGCCTAGTGAACAGAAAGGTTCCTTGGGCCTCCCCCACCCCAGTGTGCTGCTCTGTCTGCTCACACCATTTGTTTTTGAGGCCACCCTGCCGGCCACCTCCACCTGTCACCGCTGGCCCATGCTGAGTCCACCTGGGTGACAGAAGGACTCTCTTCAGAGCTCTGGGTGCTCCTCTGGGGACTGGACCCACAGAAGTGGACCATGCTCCCTCCAGTGTGTGGCAGGCAGCTTGCTGAGATTTTCTTCCTTTTTTTGCTGAATTGGCCTTTCACCATAACTGAGGTAGGCAGGCAGGCAAGAATGACTTTCTGCTTTGTCCCTGGAAGGGAAATGACTCAAATGGGGTGACACTCGAGTAGAAACAGGGGGCTCAAATGTCACAGAAAATTTGTAATTTTAAACCAAAGATGGGGAAAAAAAGGCAAGTGGTTCTGGCCACTTTCTTCGTGGAATGTGGCGTTAAACTGCCCACCAGAAGCGACGTAAGTACTCACTTCATTAGTACGTGCGGGGGAGTAAAATACCCCTGTCACACTGAGCGGCTCAAGACCTGCCTGCTGGTCTCCCGCCCACGGGTCCCAACCGGAGTTTTATGAGACCTTGGATCAGCTTACTGAAACTGTGACAGTGGCACTGTGGTTTCCCGAGGTCACCTCTTACAGTGTGTAGGTGGGAGGTGTCTCAGCTAACCCAGCCCCGTGCATGCTGTGACTTCAGATAACCCAGCCACTTGTCAAGCAGCCGCTGCTCCTGATGCCCACTGCCCTGTGGCTGGCTGGCTTCCCAGGCATCTCTGGGCCTCTAGAGCTCCCTGTGGATCCCGTGTTCGGGCTTTGCTCATCAGCTCACAGTGAACAGTCATTTTTCTGCCTGAAGAGATCATCGGGTTCTGTCTGTTCATTTTACACCTGAGATGCCAAGCCCAGTCCCCACCGCGTGGCACCTGAGGCCCTGAGTGGCGCCTGCCTGTCCAGCATCCTCCCTGCCCAGTGTCTTCACGTGCTGGCTGTGGGGCACTCATCACCCTTTCTGTGCTTTCTTCCCTTGACTGGACTCCCGACCTGCCAGGCCATGGGTAGAAGGCAGGGTGGCTGCACTTGGAAGGTCTGCCTGGAAAGGAGCAAACCAGGGGGCCTTGACATTATGAAATTGATGAGTGGGAAGAGACATCTGATAACATTCGGCCAAAGTCCTCATTGTGCCCACTTACATGTGCGTTGATCAAAACTGAGTAGCTGCTTCTGTGGCAGGTCTCGGGAATTCAGTGGTGTGTGAAATAGACGTGGTCTCTGGCCTTATAGATGCTATCACTTATTGAAGGAACAGAAGTAGTACAGAGTACAAATTTTTAAAAACTTAATTATTTGAAATTGACAAATTATACATATTCATGGTATATACAGTTTGACATTTGGACAGGTTTATATTGTGAAATTGCTAATTAATTATGGATTGGTACACACATTTTGGGGGGGCTGAGAACATTTAGAATCTAGTCTCACTAATTTATACTATGTTGTATGTTGCCTTAATATTATACACAATGTTGTGTGATAAAGCTCTTGAACATATTCCTCCTGTTTAAAGAAATTTTGTATCCTTTAACCAAACCCTCCATGGGCCCCCAACCCTATAACCAGTAGCCGTTACAGTACTTTCTACTTATCTCAAACAGGCACACACACATACATATATTCATGTTCATGAGCATTTGTCTTTTTAAACTTGGCATGTTTCATGTAGCATAACATCCTTTAGATTTGTCCTTCTTTTTCAAGGCTGACGAATATCCCCTTGTGTGTTATACCACATGCTTCATCCATTCATCTACTCAAGGGCACTAACGTTGGTTCCACATCTTGACTGTCATGAAAAATGTTTCAGTGAACATGGGCATATGGATGTCTCTTCAACACACTGGTTTCATTCCTTGAACTAGTTCCTAGAAGTGGAATTCCTGAATCCTATAGTAGTTAAATTTTCAATTTTTTTTTGTTTTTGTTTTTTTGTCTTTTGAGACAGGGTCTCGCTTTGTAGTTCAGGCTGGCCCTAAGCTAAGCCTCAAACTCACATCACAGCAATCCTCCTGCCTCTGCCTCCTGAGTGCTGGGATTACAGGTGTGAGCCACCACGCCCGGCACTATGGTATGTGGTACTGGTTGCTACTGGGCGTGCATCTCCATGCCCAGTATTGTATGTGGTTACCGGGGATCGAACCCCGGCCCTTGTGCTTGCAAGGCAGGCGCCGGAACCACTGAGTAAATCCCCGGCCCATAAATTTTTAATTTTTTTTTTTTTTTTTTTTTTTTTGAGACAGGGTCTCGCTTTGTGGTTCAGGCTGGCCCTGAGCTCAGCCTGAAACTCACATCGCAATCCTCCTGCCTCTGCCTCCCCGAGTGCTGGGATTACAGGCGTGAGCCACCATGCCCAGCGCTGTGGTATGTGGTACTGGTTGCTGCTGGGTGTGGGTCTCCACACCCAGTATTGTTATGTGGTTACCGGGGAATCGAACCCGGGTCCTTGCGCTTGCAAGACAGGCGGTGGAACCACTGAGCTAACTCCCCGGCCCAAATTTTTAATTTTTTGAGGAACCTTTGTAATGACTGGATGAATTTACTTACCCACCAACAGTAGGCAAGGTTCTCTTTACTTCTTGGCCGACACTTAATGATTGTCTTTTTTGTCTTAGTGCCATCCTAACAGGTATGAGGGACCCTCATTCACTGTGTATTCCTTTGATATTTATTGACGTTGAGTGTTTTTAATGTACTTGTTGGCCATTTGTATCTGCTGTTTTGAGAAATGTTTATGCAGATCCTTTGCTCATTTTTTAAAAATTGGATTGCTTTCTTGCTGTTAAGATTTCTGTATACTTTGGTTATTAACCCCTTATCAGAGGTATGGTTTGCAAATATTTTCTCCCATTGTTAGTTGCTTTTTTATCTTATTAATGTTTCCTGTGCTGTGCGTAATCTTTCTAGTTTGACCCAGTCTCCATCTGATGGCTTTTTGCTCTTGTAGTACTAGCCCCAAAGTTTTTCCCAGGCTAATGTGAAGAAACTTGATCCTATTTTTTCAGTGCTCTTCCAGTTTCAAGTCTTGGTGTTAAAGTCTTTAATCCATTTAGTTGATTTTATATATAGTGTGAGGTACATGGTTCATTCTCATTCTTTTGTGTGTGAATATCCACTTTTACCAGTACCTATTAGTGATGAGATTGTCTTTTCTTCCTGTGTTCTTGGCCTCTTTGTCAAAGGTGAATTGGCTGCAAATGTGAGGATTTGTTCACGAAATTTCTATTAAAGAACACTTTTTGAAATTTAAATTTTCATTGTGAACTAGGGCTGTGATGTTTAACTAGCTTTTACAGCATATAACAGTAGGTTCTTGTTTTTTTCTGGGAGGTCAATAAAGGCTTTGCTATAGAAGTACCACTTAAACTAAGCCTTGAAGGACAGATAGAGCTTAGCCTGATGAAAAAGCAGAGTGGGGAGATATGCTGTTCTCCCTAGAACAGGATGTGGAGAGGACCCACTGTGACCTAAGGACATGGCACAGATCAGCACCTCAGCCAGGGATACCAGAAAACAAATACATCTATGGACCCTGTCTTCTTTCTACCCAGCTGTTCTGGGCTTGTCTTCAGCCCTGTCTGAAAGAGCTGTGTGCTTGCTCTGTATGAAGAGAGAAGTTTACATGTATGGGGGCAGAGATGCCAGGTTGTGAAGGAGGCTGGGTAAAGGCAGAGAGGAGAGAAAGGGTCTAATATACATAATAAACAGATTTACCTATGATGTTGAGCAAAGAATTCTCCCAAAAGAGAAGTCGGAAAGTTGCACAAGGAAGGTAGGGAGGCATTAAAAGTTGAGGACCTTACCCTGGGCTTGCAGGTTGGGATGAAAAGGGAGGACCAGGAGTGATGATACAGGTTTTATCTCAGCAGTTTGACCATTCATTTCAGCCTGATCTATAAAGCCTTTACAGTAATGTAGAAAGATCATACCCTGCTTTTTGCTTTTGGTATATATGCTAGGAAGGATCAAGATATACCATGTATAGGCTCAAACTCCCAATGATGAATATGAAAATAATATATACTTAAAATGTGCCAATAAAGTCAGTTTTAAAAAAACCCTTGTGGGGCTGGGGATTTAGCTCAGTGGTTCCGGGGCCTGTCTTGCGAGCGCAAGGACCCGGGTTTGATCCCCGGTAGCCACATACAAAACTGGGCGTGGAGACTCATGCCCAGCAGCAGTCAGTACCACATACAACGGTGCTGGGTGTGGTGGCTCACGCCTGTAATCCCAGCACTTGGGAGGCAGAGGCAGGAGGATTGCTATGATGTGAGTTGGAGGCTGAGCTCAGTGCCAGCCTCAACTACAAAACGAGACCCTGTCTAAACAAGAACAACAACCAACCTTGAGTTTTTAGAACTCTCTATGTAGTTTTGTTGCTTTATTCTATCCCCTTTTCCCTTCTCTACTTTAGCCCCAGTGAGTGCCTTATCTAGGCTTGCTGTGGGTGCTAGATGGTTGCCACGCCCCCGCCGAATAAGGCGTGACAAAATAGGGACTGGGGTCCTGGGCGAAAGACCCCTGTGCTTGAGGCTTGAGGCTCCCCAGGCCTAGAGCCTGAGTTGAGTATGCTTCGCCAGGAGGCGCGCAGTTAGCCCAGCAGTATGTAAAAACAAGCCGCTTTCTCCCTTCTAAACTATTCTGTTTTTCCCTGTAAACTGTTCTGTGCTTTCTCACCAAACAAAAATAACATAAACAAAAAACACCTTATTAAACATAATAGTTTCAACTAAAATAAAAATAACATGGCCACCTGACAAAAATACATCAACAAGTACAAAAAAATAAATTAATGCTCACATAAAATCTATAAAAACAAGATTAAAAAAATAACAAAGATCCATTTCCTTAAAAAAGTTGTGTACAAAACACACTGATCTACAAAGATTTTTGTGGTCATGGAAAAATCATCACTGTCTCACACGACCTTACACAATGTCAAAATGATTGATCACTGCTCTGTTTCTGTTCTTGTTTTTTCCTTAAACTTTTGTTAACCTATAACAATCACCCTTATTTTACAAAGCCAAAAAATCATATATAAAAAAAAACACAAAAGGCCTAGTAAATTTACAACAACATCACAACCTCTCTTGTGTTCGTGTGTTCTCTGTCCATTCCGACTCCGTTCATTCCTGTCTTCGACAATCCCAGGCCCTACACCACAAACAGTCGCCAACAGATGGTAGCATTACAAGGACTGTAAGGGATGATTCTTGCCAGTAGGAACCCCAGGCAGAAGAGCTGGCCCAGGCGAGCTGCTGGAGTAAGCTGAGAGAGCTTCCCAAAGTCACAGGGCCCTGGTGCTGGGAGGAGCAGACAGTGAACAGCGTCCGGCCACGTCAGTCCTATGCTGATCTCTTGACAGCAGATTAGAAGCTCTTTGAGATGAGGGATCAGATGGATGAGCAGATGGGCAGAGGGAAAGATAGATGAATGCTGATAATACAACAGTAGTGAACAGATCCCTGAAAACAGAAGGAAAGAAACAACTAAGGACTCTGGCATCTCCCACCCACTGCTAGCTGACAGCTCCTGTGTCTTCTTATTACCTGTACGATTATCTGCTCAAGAGGTGTTACCTGGTTTAGGAGCTTTGGCTTACAGGCAGTCTTGCTGGTGAGATTCCACAGTTCAGAGAAATGAGGTGGGTTTCTGAATTAATTTGAGCCTTTATTTCTCTGGTGGCTTGAAACCCCGATTGGTGAATGAGTGAGCAACCCAGGTCTGCCTCAGCCTGGCAAGTGGAGGGTGATAGGGATCGTTCTTCTTAGCCTCAGGGCAGAGGACTTTTAAGATATGGCCTGTGCCCGGGATTCATATAGAAAGGGCCTCCCTCATTCTTGTGGAGGGTCTTTCTTGCCCCTTCCTCAGCCACCCTCCTCTTCGTCTTTACCGCTGCGTCTCCCTCTGTGCGTTCATCTACCTGGCCGCAGACCTCCGCGGCATCTTTATGGATGTCTCGCCCGATTCCTCCTCTCTGCACACTACCACCTTGCTCACCCACAGACATTCCAATCTTGCTGGCTTTCTTTTCAGATTAACTTGACTTTCTCTTTTCAAATCAACGGACCATTTATAAAACAAATAATTATACCACTTCCCCTCATTGTTGTTTGGCAAAAATGTTTTCAAGCATTTCTTTGTTTAATGTAGAGGTACATTTATGTCATAGGAGTTCCTTTTGATATCAGGATCGAAGACAGGATGACAGTAGCTTCTGGGCAAACTGGTCTGTTGTGTTGTCTGGGCTGTGATCGTTCAGTGAGCCTCGCAGTGGAATCTTTGTCATAAAGAATCCCAGGAAAGCAAGGTTATATTTCTTGTAATCAATTACATCAAGTAATTCACTATAAAGATTTTTGAAGGAGATAGTCTTCAAAAAGGAGTGAGAGGAGGGTAAGGCCAAGGTATAAAAGAACCTTACTTAAACCATTCAGTTATCCTAACGGCTCCTGTGTTATTGTAGCAAAATTACTTATAAATAAAAGCCAAAGAGGAAAAACAAGTTATGTTTGGTAGGTGTACTCTTTGTTCTCTGTCTTGTTTTTCTGCTCTGAAGTATACTATGTCTTGACGTAGGGATGTAACTGCTATGAATATTGATGGCAACAGAAGCCTTTTTTTTTTTTTTCCCCTGTCTGGCCTAGTAAATAAAACAGAAAGGATAAAATGGGAAGAGGAATTGTAAAATCAGTGTGCCTATTTTAGACTATCTTGTTCGCTCAGAACTGTAAGTCTCAAAAACATTGAGGATGTACATTTGGTGGCCAGAGTCCGATTCGAGCACAGCAGATTTGTGTTTTCAGGGATTCCTGGCTCTGGTTGAAGTCACAGAATCTTGTTGAGTTTTCAGTGTTAATATTCCTGCCTCACTGGGACGTTTCTACAGCCGCCCTTCTACCCAGCACCAAAACTGGGCCCTGTTGCTCAGCACACTTGTAGTGGTGTGAATGTGGGGTTTATGGGATGCCTCCTGGATGTGGGTTCACTGATGACAAAGGGCCAGTCTTGTAGGTCTGCCTGTGGCCTGAGAGGACGTTTGTGCCACTCCAGGAGCATGTGCCAAGAAAACAAGTTTGTGTGAAGTCAGTGAGCACTGGGCAAGGTTGGAAAAGTGCGAGCAGGGCCAGGAGGAGTCCCGCCAAGAACTTGGCTTGTCTGAAGATCTAGAGAAGGCAGGTAGTAATGCAAAAGGTTGGGCATGAGCGAGACTTCTTTTTACGTTGTACACACCCTGACTGGGTGATTCAAGCCCGAATAAAATTATGAGATGCTGTGATGTTCCTGGGAGCAGAGGGCGTTCTGAGGGCAAGTTTAGAAATGACAGAATCCATGGCAGCCCTGGGGCCTGAGAAGGATGTGTGGATAGACAGGCTGACATGACCAGCAGGGAACTGAAAAGGAGGGTAACCTCTGGGATGCAGTTGTGGCCTGGCGGTTCCCCTGGTGGCCATCAGGGAAGGTGCTGATGGCAAGTTGTGGGAAGTTGTGCGGGAGCAGTGGGAGACAGAGGGTGGTGCACAGGCTGGCAGCAGACATGTTGAGCCCAGGGCTGGCCTGGGCAGGGTCCTCATTTAAATGTAAAAGGGCACAGGGGCCACTGTGGGCGTGTGCACGTGTGTGCGCGCACACACACACACACACACACACACACACACACACACACATATTTGGTGGCAAACTTTTATGACGTCAAGCCTATGAGAAACTTTCTGAAGTGGGCATTTTAAAAGATGATTCTAAAAATAAGGTTTCAGAAACTTAAATTTCCCTTTAAAAATCCTCCAATCTGCATTTAGAAATGCCAACAGTAGTAATCGCATGAAGCACTGCGAAGTCCTCAGCCCAGTCAGTTGTGAAATGGAAGGCTGTGGGGAAGTGGGCAAGGCTTCGGCCCTTTGGAGGCAGAGCTGCAGATGGAGGCCCCTGGACAGCAGCCCCTCTAGAGATGTCAGAGGTTCTCTGTCTATGTTTCAAATGCTCACGCCCATAGCAGACCAAACCTTTCAAGAACTGTGATGAGGGCTGGGATGTTTCATTAACCCTCACTGTAGTACAGAGCCTGTCTTGCAGAAGAGGGGCTTAGAGTTTGCTCCTGTATCACAGGAGCTCTGCTGAGGATAGTAATGCACAGATTGCGTGACTTGGTGATCAGTGAAACTCAGGGTCCACAGAGAGTATTACAAATCTATAGACCACATTAAAAAGTTCTAATTGTTGCTGGTTTGTTTGTTTGTTTATCCTTAGGTAGCTTCTTACCAGGGAATGCCTTTGGGTTATGTATATTACTGTTCACATTTCTACTGAAACCAAACCTGTCTGAAGAAATATTTATAAAAGAGGAGTCCAAATGTTTAGACCTGCCCATTGAGTTGTTTTGCTCAGGTCACAGAGTCAGGTGGATTGGAACTGGAAGAGTTCCCGGAGTCTCCCAGCCCTTGGCCGGGGGCCCCACAGAGCTGTGGCTGTCAGGTGGGAATGCCTTTGGGATTAACCAAAGAGAAAGATTTGCAGACCAAGCCCTGCGCAAGTGCCTGGTGGCCACCGGCGGTGTTGCTCAGAGAGAGGTGGCATGCCAATAGTCAGGCAGTGTGTGTGCCACCTGGATTCATCCTCTAACTCTGTAGACGAGGACACTGAGGTCCGGAGGAGGGGAAGGACTTGTCCAAGGTCGTTTTGCTACTTAGAGAAAAAGCTGATTCTTGTAAGTCAGACATAAGCCAAAGAGGAAATAAGGGTCAAAACAGACACATCTTCATTTCTTCCAGAGGACATTCTGTTCAGAGCTGCTGGTGCAATCCTTGCTTGCACCCTGGTGCTTTTCTGGGCCTGATTCGGCAGCCTTGTGGAGGGGGTGGGAAACGTGCTGCATTTTGCAAATATGTGCAAATAACAAACATGTCCGTTATGTCCTAGGCAGACTCATTGTGCACACGTCCAGGGCAGGTGACAAAATGCCATCGTGCAGCCTGGAATGAAAAGTGTTTTACACTTAGTTGCTTATGAGAAATTTAGTATTAAAATTAAAATGCTTTCCTGACCCAGGGGCAGTGTAATTGTTTCATTTCTCATAAAACTTTGGAGAAAAAAAAATATTTGTATCTTCAAGACGTTGATTCTAATCGTTGGTTTGTTTCTTTTTCTTTCTTCTTTTTGTTATGTTTCTTTGTTCCTCTTCACAGGAAAAAGTAGAATATGCCTTCCTGATCATTTTTACAGTCGAGACATTTTTGAAGATTATAGCATATGGATTATTACTACATCCAAATGCTTATGTTAGGAATGGATGGAATTTACTGGATTTTGTTATAGTAATAGTAGGGTAAGTAAGTCCTTCTTTCTTTGGGGAAATGTTTATCTGGAAAATAGGAGCTGGAGGTGGGAAGGGAAACAATCTTTTTAAGGAAGAATGTTGCTCTTCTACCTCAGTTATTATGCCAAGACCTACAAGGAGTTCTTTTAAGATTACCAATGCTGCTGCCCCTCCCTGGGAAGAAACTAGTCAGTTACTCTTGTTTTCAGTGATCTGTCCTGAAGGGAAGTTTAAGCTCCTCCTATGAGACATTTTGTCTTCGAGGGCCTGGATCTCCACAAACACACCAGCCTTGCTGATGGTTAGGGTCGGATGACTAGAGATCTTAGCACTTAGCACCCTGGCAAACTAAAAAAATAATAAAGCCTTTATAACAGCGAGATATTCTGCTGCTTAACATCCCTTGAACAAAGCTATTTTTTCCTGCTGACTCGTGGGAGAAACTCTGGCATGCTACGATCCCACTTTAAATCACAAAATAAGTGTCGGGATGATGTCACGTATCTGGCTTAGAATGAAATAAGCTGGGAATGCAGAGAAGCAGGTGTTTTCTTAGAAGCCTGATGGAGGAAGAAGATACCAGGAGTTTTAGTTAGAGAATGTTGCAATAAAAAACAGTGCCCTGTGTTTTCCTTCTCCTTCCATACCTGGAAATGTTGCTAGTAGAGAAAAATTAATTGGTAGAAGAGAGATGAGTCTTTGAACCCTATATCCACAGGGGGAAATAAAGCGTATCCTTTTTCTGAATCTTGATTACCCTCGCTGTTCTATGGGTTGTTTCTAAAATTATGTTTATTTCTGTAGAGAGATGCTTTAAAATAGCTGCTTTTTTTCAGCTGCTTTTTATAGTTAAATTTTTCATTCAGATTATCATTTTATCATGAATGTTTTGGGTTTTCATTTGATACTAATTTCATTATTGGATAATAAAATCAGTTTTGGGTCTGTCTTTTCAAGTGGCAAATTACAATGAGATCCAAAGTGGTGGCCCAGTGGATAATTAGACGTATGAAGGGAAAAGTTAGCTTTTGCTAAAGATAGCCTGGTATGGGCCAGGGATTTAGCTCAGTGGTTCTGGCGCCTGTCTTGGAAGCACAAGGGCCGGGGTTCGATCCCTGGTTAACCACATACCTTACTGGGCGTGGAGACTCACGCCCAGCAGCAACCAGTACCACATACCACAGTGCCGGGCGTGGTGGCTCACGCCTGTAATCCCAGCACTCGGGAGGCAGAGGCAGGAGGATTGCTGTGATGTGAGTTTGACGCTGAGCTCAGAGCCAGCCTGAACTACAAAGTGAGACCCTGTCTCAAAATAAATAAATAGGATAGCCCAGTACACTGGCACCTGAGGTGTCATTGCCAAGGTGTATGTGTCCAGGAACAGATGGCAGATGGGCAGGAGGAGAGATGACTTCCTTTCTTTGGTGTAGTGTTGAGGAGTGGGCAGCAGGTAAAGAATGGAGAAGCTTAGCTCTGTGTCTTGTGTTGTCATGCGGTCTGTCCAGAGACATTTTACAGAGAACAGCACAACACACAGACAGGGAACTGGGAGATCATGGTGGTCTCCCGGGTTTAAGAGACAGACAAGAGTTCTAGAAGGGGTGAGAGAAACTTGAGAGGCAGGATAGAGGGAGAGGAGAATAGAGAGCGCTCCCTTAATGTGCTTTGCAGTCTCCTGGAATTTTGGCCAAAGATTTATATGAGATAAAATTCCATGAAGCCAGGCAGAGAACATTATTTGAGGAAAGTTGGGAACAGGGAACCTAGCACAAATCCCATTGCTCACCTAGGACTGAGATGTATCCAGGTTCTGACCAACTGGAGTAAAAGGCCTCAGTGAATACCTCAGACTGTCACGGAGACTCTGGAAGGACCATGATCTGTAGGGCTAACCTAACTCGAGAGCAGGGTTGGCAGTCTGTGTGGTGGGCCAAATTCTAGCCTACTGTCCTGCTACCTATTTTTAGTCTGGTTTTATTGTCATGCAGCTTCATTCACTGTTATGTAATTGAGTAGTTTAGGTCCACAAAGCCTGAAATGTTTACTGTCTGGCATTATACAGAAAATGTTTGCCAACCCCTGTACTGTTTCAACTACCGGAAGCCCTTGCTAACTTAAAAAAAAAAAAAAAAAAAAAAGCTCAAAAAGGAGTAACTCAACTTACTAACAAAAACAAAATAAAATACCTCAGTATCTTTTAGGGGAAGATGGCAAAGTAGAAGAAATGCTTTTGTTCTTTCCTTTTTGGTGCTAAGGTGGATGATTCCCAGGGCCTTTGCATGAAGCTGCTGCTTTAGCCTCTTTTTCATTTGTATTTTGAGATCGGGGTTTCCTAAAAGGCCAGATTGCTCAGGCAAGGTTGAAGCTTAGAGTCCTCCTGCCTCAGTCTCACAGCGCGATGATGGTGGGCTTGCACCTCCATGCCTAGATACTTACAAGTATTTTTTAAAATGTTCAATGCACAGTCACTAGAAGAAATTTTACTCATAAGCTGGAAGCAACTTTGTCAATAGGAATAGTCAGAAATGGCAGAAATGTTGGTGTCAGCAGGGAAGGACCTTATACTAGATTAAGATCTATTATAAATCTGTTCATAGTCTTAAGGGAATATGTAATTATATTGAAAAAGGGCATTATTGACAGAAAACCAGACAGAACTTCAAAATACACCCAAAAAGAGAAATTTCCTGGATTGATTTCATATCATGTGAGACATGATCAAAGAAAAAAAACACCAAGGAACTGAAAGATACAGCAATAATGTGAAGACTAGTCATCAAGGAAAAAATGAGTACCACATCTATGACCCATGAGAAATTATCGAGTGGTCTAACCTGTATATATTTGGAGTGTCTCAGAAGGAGAAAAGAGAAAAGAGACAGGAAAAATACATATCAAGAAATGCCACCAACTTTTCCAAATGTGATGAAATATAAGTGGATATACGAAGCTCAAAAAAGCTGAGCAAAATATATGTCAAGAAAGCCATGAGAAGGCACATCGCAGTAATAGTGCATTTGTTCAAAGCCAGTAATGAGACAAATTTTAAGACAGTAAAAGCTGTCTCTGACTACTCAACAGCTCTGTAAGCCAGAAGTCACTAAAGAGGCATATTTACAGGTTGCAAAATGTCAACTCCAGTTCTTAACCGGTGAAATATATTCCAAAACTAAAGTAAAAAATTTTTTTGATAAATCAGAACTGAGAATTCATGACAGGCCTATAACTGAAGAAAGTTTAAAAGCAGTTTTTCAGACTGAAGGAAAATAACGGCAGATAGAAATGTGGGTCCATACAAAAGGAAGAAGAAAGCCAGAACTAGTAAATGCATGGTAGTATAAACGCAGTTTTTAAATACGAAAATATTTTACATGTGGTTGTTTAAATAAAGAATAACACACTGTGAGGTTTATACCTTCAATGGAAATAAAATATTTTACAAAAAAATTAGCCCAAAGGATTAGGACAGAGAAATAACTGTGTCCTGTTGTCAAGTACTTTTACAATAGGTAGAGTGATGTAGCATGACAAGATAGATTGCAGTAAGATTTATATTTTAAAGTCTAGAATTTGTATTGGCAAACTATAGCCTGTAGGCTAAATCCTGCCTCCATTCCACCACTCTTTGACAAAGTATTTTATTTGTTACCTGTTTTGGCAAATAGTTATGTTGTAACCCCAACTCACTTGTGTCTATGGCTATTTGGTATTGAGCAGTGAAGTTGAGACCCTAAGGATTTGCAGGCTTAAAATGGCTACTATCTGGCACTGTATAGAAAGTTTTCAGTGATACTTTCCTAGAGGAACTATATTCTGTTTCTAGGAGAAAATCTTAATGACCTCACAGTAGGCAGAGATTTCTCAGGCATAAAAACATCAATCATAAAAGAATTGAAGAAAATAATAATTGAAAAATTTGCACTTTACCAAAATTTAATAAATTTCTTCAAAAGACAGTGTGAAGAAAATGAGAAAGTGATTTACAGATGGGAAAAAAGTATTCAAAGTACATGTTTCTAACAAAGCAACTGCAAGAAGACAACTCAGTACATACGTGGGGAAAGGATTTGAACACATCTTCACCCAAAAATACATGTTAATGGTCAACAAGTCTGTGAAAGGATGATGGACACTGTTAGTAATGAGGGAAATGTGAGCCCCCACAAAGACAGCGTTGTGTGCCTTCTAGAGTTACTAAGTGTAAAAGACCCAAACTATCAAATGTTAACTAACAGATGGAGCAACTGGAACTCTCACACACCCCACTAGGAAGGGAAAGTGATAGAACAATGTTGGGAAAAATTTCCACCTTCTCAAAAATGTTCAAACAACTTACTATGTGACCGTATCACCAGTTTATTGAAAAGTACTTATCGCAGGTAAATGCAAACAAAGGTTCATAGAAGGGCTTTATTCATAGAGAAGAACAGGAAATATTCAACAAATCTCACAATAGGTGAATGGATAAATGGAGTCAGCACTTTATAGAATGGAATATTACTCCACAGGAAAAAAGGAACAAACTGATGCATTTAACACATTGGATGAATCTCAGAAACATGTCAAGCCAAGGAAGATAAGCAAAAAGAAGAAAATAGAACAAGATTCTACTGGTGTAGGTTCTAAAAGAGGAAAGAATGCTGGATGGGTAAACAGCCAATCAGTGGACCCTGCAGGGGGCGCTCGGAGAGGAGTGCGTGCGCAGGAGCCGAAGAGAACAGTGGGAAATGTTCTGTGCCTGGACTCTGCTGCGTGTGACTTAAACTTACACACCTGCCAAAACTTACCTTGTAATATGCATTGGATGGGTATCTTTTGTTAAATGTAGATTAGCCTGCGATAAAGTCGATTTTAAGAGTAAAAGAATCACCTAGGAAACTAAAATGTTGTGCCAATTGGTCCTTGTTTCTCATTAAGTATGAAACATAACATTAAGTATTGGAACATAACACTCTTTATCTAAAATATGCACTAACTTGTCAAAGAGCATAAAAATATTTTATAAAAGAGACAAATTATGATATCTTCATTTGAATCAGTACAGTTTCCAACTATAGTCTGTATCTGCAACCAATGGATTTTCTGTTCCAAGTTCACAGTGACCTATTACTTTTGTGCAAATTCTCACTAATAGACGTTAAGAAAGTAATGGACATTTCTAAAATATTAACTGTTAATAACATGACCACAAAGGACTCAAATGAGTCCACTAGAGCGGAAGTTAGTCTCTTTAAAGAAAAATGGGAAGTGAGTCAACTTTTATCCTAACCCCCCTGGTTTTTCAAGAAAGAAACATTCCCAATATTCAACCTTCAGCCTCATTATATAAGCTTGTGTGGAAAAAGAATGTGGGTTTTCTAATATCTCGGACCCGGTAGGTGTGAATACAGCCCCTCACCGTCTGGCATCAGCAGCCAGCTTTCCTCTCTGACTCCAGCTCTTCTGAAAGGAGAGAGAAAAAGAGACATTGTTCACCTGTTTTCAAGGACATCGCTGAGGGACAGGAGCAGGGGATGAAAGAGCTGTGAGCTGTGCACATTGCAAAACACGGGTGCTTGAAAGGGATCTTAAGTCACCACCTGCATAAATTACTTTCCTAACCCTCTGGGATGAACATTCCTGTGGCTTCCATGTTTCAGAAGAGTTTGAGGTTTTCCTTCTTCCTTTAGCTTTGTTTTTGTGAAGCTATGAACTTGTTTTGGAGGACAGACTTTTAACTTCAGCCTTGCTGCAGGGGTTTACAATAATTTTTTAAAAACTATGTTAATGGGAAATCTGTTAGAAATCTGATCTGTTTTCCCAGCCTTAACTAGGGAGAGTCCCCCTCTGAGACTCTGGAAAAGAAGAGACCTGGCCTGTCTTCCCTCTCGAGCCACTGATTGCCAGTTGCTTGCTGTTATTAAAACAGAAGGCTGGTCTGTAAATGCGCCGGAATGACAGGGCAGGGCCCGATCAGGACCGCAGTCAGACCACCCTGGGTTCACGGACTTCGTGTCTCAGGGACCCAGCAGCCTGCCAGAGAGGGCAGAATTTCTGCCTTGGCTGCTAATTAACCTTTAGGAAACTTTTCTTTGTTGCTGGGCCAATCTTTCCCGTAATCTGATTGGCCGGAGTTGAGGCTATTTGCAGTGGGAAATTTTATATTTATATTCTAAAAAGTGAGCAACAGTTCTGAAGAATAAATATTTATTTGAAAGAGCAAAAGTAGCTGTTAAATGAGCAGATTGTCTGAAAATAGCTTTATCTGAAAAACCTTCTCAGAGTAGGAAAAAACTTACTGTGGCTGCCAAATACACAATATTATTCACATTTCAAAAGAGAAAATGACAATATTAATACCTTCCCGTAGGTAACTGCTTTGAGCCTTTGCACAGTTCCGTGGTATCTGTGATGTTTATCATTCTCCTTATATCTGAGGGTGCAGGCGTGTGTGGGTACATGCATTTGAGTGGCTGCACTAGATGGAGCGCAGCACATTAAGCTATGGGACATGAAGTTATTGATTTCTTCACCAGCTATTTTTGAGCACTTCATACGTGTCAGGAACTAAGCTAGACAAAGTAGACAAAATAAATGAAACTCACTGCCCTTATAGAAGTACATGGTAGTTGGGCCAGAGAACCTGGATTTAAATGTTACTTCTGCCCCAACTTGTGTGACCTTGGGCCGAACATCTAGGCCATTTCCATGTGGGTAACACGGCGGTAGTCATTCCTACTGTATAACATTGTCGCAAGGATTAAAAAGGTAACACTGGGGATGTTACTAGGAATGTGGCGAGTGCTCCGAAATGGTAGCCACCAAGGTCTTTGCTCTTCATTCATTTGGGGCAGCTCCCCGATCATCCCTCACTCCAGGGTGTCGCTAGTAGGTGGGGTCCCCTGCTCAGGGCCGCTTCATTGGTGTGAGAATAGATGAGAGTGGTTCCTTTCCTGAACTGTGTTAGAGATCAGCTTCAGATTTCATGGCGAGTCCTTGCCTTTTGCTTTGCCTTCTTTCTGTTTAGGCAGCAGCCTTACAGAAGTAGCCCTCGTTCAAAATTAACTACTGTTATCATCCTGTTTTGCTTCCTGGGGTGGCAGACTCTAATATTTCTTTCTCTCTTTTCTTTTCAGATTGTTTAGTGTAATTTTGGAACAATTAACCAAAGAAACAGAAGGCGGGAACCACTCTAGTGGCAAATCAGGAGGCTTTGATGTCAAAGCCCTCCGTGCCTTCCGAGTGTTACGACCACTTCGACTAGTATCAGGAGTGCCCAGTAAGCACTTTTTGTTTCCTAGAGCCAGGAGTGCGCTGGTCTATTTCCTCTGGGTGGGTCTCAGGATTATGAAACAGAGTTCTCTGAGGTGAGTTGCCGCGCGGCTGTCAGTGGCCCAGCAGCCGACTGTGCAGCCTTCACAGTGGGGAGAGTGTGTGGCTCACGCTGTCACTTTGGATCTCCAGGACAGCACCGGAGGGGACAGGTGGTGGTTACTGTCATTCCGAGATGGTAGAAGAATCTTTTCTTGCAGAGTCTGGGGGTGATGGCAGCAGACCTTGGGGTCAGGGTTCCTGATTCCAGTCTAGTTTTCCTCTCTGGGAGCAGCTGCTATGATTTTCCTGCTTCTGGGCCCACCACCCTGAAAGTGGTAGGTGATACAGAGGAACGTAGTGGAAGGCTAAGTTCATGTTCTGTCTTCAGAGTGCGGAGTACAGGCGCCCTTCTGGGACTGCTGCTGATAGGGATCATTCATGTCTCACCCTGAGGGCAGGTCCAAATGCTTCAGCTTCTTCCCTGGTGTGTATGTGGTGCAACAGTACCCACCTTGCAGGTGGTTCTGGGAACCTAGTGAAGGTAGACTCTTAGCACAGAGTGTGGGACACAGGAGTCTCTGAGTAGTTTGCATCAGGCCTGAGGTGGCAGTCGGCACCAGCCTTACTTTCTTTGTTTTATACCTGCAGGCAGGTCAGAAAAGATGCCCTGTAAGTCCCTGGCTGGGAGGTACAGGGTTCTTACACTTCCCTACGCAGTGTGGGAGGTGCTGCCCTGGCTCTGTTCACACGTGGGATGCCCTGTGCTGGGGACGGCTGAAGTCCTAACACCTTTCCTAGGTGGTTGCCTGTGTATTTAGGCTGAAACAAGGATGTAGGACTAATGCAGGGTGTGTCAGTTTGGTACCAGTCACAAAGCCACCAGACAATCACGGCTCTTCTAGTCTTTCTAGAAGTTGTTCATGAAATTTCATTAAGCTTGTTGGCGCTGTGAATACGTCAACAATCACCAAGGAAAACACACATGCACACACACACACACACTCTCAACCTACTTCCAAATTTAACATTTTAAAATGTAGGAAGTGGTGTTTTATGTGTGCTTGTTTTTCCAGATGGTTCATTTATTTTCATTGAAAAAGATCAGCAGAAGTCAAAACCACAGAACTGTCTGGAAGCGATTGAGAAAAATAGAAATACCTTGGAAATGACTGGCTTTGTTGAGTGAAAGATGATTAAATAAGTTCAGTGAGCAAAGATCTTCTTTCAGATTTAGTTGTTATAGCTTAATCTAATTTCAGAGTAACATGACACCCTTTTTTCCCCTCAAAGAGCAAATGACAGGACCTCCTGCTCCTGGTATGTGCTGTATGCAGGCTCCAAGGGCTGTAGCTCGTGCTTTCTTGACAGTCTCCTGCCAGTGCAAACCTCAGAACTGGCATGGCATTGTGTGGGCTGCCTGAGTGGTGACAGAGCAGTTCTCCGGATTCTCTGGAGAGTCAGTTGGAGCTGTATTTCTTCCTTTCCCTAAGAAGTTGATAGAAATACGCATCTCATGTGTATATCCCGTATCTTTTCTCTAGTGTGAAAGACCGAAAGTGTAAATAAATGCTGAAATGTATGTTAAACCATGTGAAATTGGAAGAAAACATGCAAAAGGAAAAGGGAAAGGGCGAGTATGGGAAAGTAAAGAAGAGAAAGAAAAAATTTGATAGTAAATTAAAAGGAAACAAAGCTTTATGTATATAGTGAATGGAGGATGTAGGAAGGACAGGAAAAGGGAAAATTGAGAGTCAATATGTTTCATATACAGGTACAAATTCTCAATGTTGAATGTGATCATAATGTGTGTATAAAATGCACCAATAAAGACAATTAAAAAGAAACCCATATCTCGTTTCCCATGGGTCACCAGGGAGAAATGGGGGTCTGAGTCTTATGTGAAGACTTTCAAGCCCAGATTTTGATTCTTGGGTAGGAAACTCAATCCTTTCATCAAACCTAAGTGGATTTGGGGGAAGTAATCAGGGCTTTGGGCCAGGCTCTTTCTAGTGCTGGTTGGCAGCTGTGGCTGGATGATTTCTTCTGCATTACAAAAAAATCATTGAAAATGCTCAGGACTATATATCTATACCTGTCTAAGAATTGTCTACTCCCTTCTAAAGGTATCCCTAAATGTTTTATAAGACATAATTTGGGTGGTTTTTTTTGTACTGGGGATCGAACTTAGGGCCTTGTGTTTGCCAGGCAGGTGCTGTGTCACTGAGCTACATCCCTAGCCATATAAGATACAACACGTGCGCTTGTGTGTGTGTGTGTGTGTGTGTGTGTGTGTGTGTAGGGGAGAGTCATTGTTCAGTGAAAGGCAACTATATTTCCAGATGAGGCTATGTGGACATTTGTGGAGTTCTTGACCACGCATATTCAGTTAGTTGGTTAGTTAGTTAGTTAGCTAGTTAGTTCAGCGGAGTCCAAGAAAGAACCGTAAAGATCCTCTAGTCAGCCTGCTCCTCCTTTTAGATGAGCAAACTGAGGCCTGTTAAAAGGCAGTGACTTTGCAAGTTCTGCTGGGAACTGCACAGAGCCAGACCCGAGTCCCCACGTCCCCAGCCTGGTGTTCTTGCTGCTCCTTTCCATCCTCCTCGATGACAGTTCTGTGATGTTGACATCAAGATGCAGCTTCATTATCTCATCGGTTTGACCACTAAACATAAAAATGAAAAATGTTCATAAAACATATGGGTGACTGCCATGGAATTTAAGAACGAATTAATTACTGGATGATGATCAGCCCATCTTGGTCTCTGAAAAAAAAAAAAACCCAAATAAACCTGTCTAAACAGATTAGAGTATCTGTTTAGTCTCCTCCATTCGTTGCTTTTAGGAGGCAAAATGTTGAAAGTTACCCTGTTGATCCATTATTGTTCCCTAGAAGAAACCACTTTAATAGTTAAAGGCAGCGCAGCTAGCATTTTAGTGGTAACGAAGAGTAGAAAGACAGAGTCTTGCCCAGTCTGAAATCTTTGTGATCCTCTCTGACCTGGGTACCTCCTCTACCAGGCCAAGCCACACAGGGCTAGGGTAAGGGTTAGAGTTAGGGTTTCTCTGCCTTGGCAGCCATACCTGTACCCTGGCTTTGAATACTTAGTTTGAATACTCTGAAGGCCACAGTTCAGTTGCAGGACACTTTTTAACATTAGATCAGGCCTTCAAATTCCACAGGTTTGAAGTTTCCTTTGCCTCTCTTCTCTCCCTGGCCCGCCCCCCCCCCCTCATTCTGAAAGAACATCCCTTAGAAACGCTCATTTTTGTTCAGAGCACTGGGACTGGGTCCCACTCCCCTGGCTCAGACGATGTGAGCACTCAGGTTCTTGACTAGCCAATCAGTTCTTAGTTCTGGCCTTATCCTGATTCTCATTCTCAGTGACCTGGGGAGCCCCCTGCTCTGGAACTGTTGCTTTGCTTGTCTTGCCTCTGGCCATCTTGTTTACTTTTCTACAATAGCTGCCTTTTGCTAGTAGGCTATAAAGTCTTGTTCTGTAACCCAGATTCAAAGCCCAGAGTGATGTCTCTGCCGTGTACTTCCTCTTCCTCACACTCTTCTCACTATATGCCCACTGATCAAGGACCTCTTCAAACTCGTACTCTGTTGCCTTGCTTCTGTGCACTTGGTACCAGCGCTCCTTTCATCCCTACCGGTGTGAGCCCATCCATTCAGCCCTGTGGCCCCGACTGCCAGAAGGGAAACTGCTTCCGGGTCATCTTCCTCACCCGGCTCCCATCCCTCTTTAGTGTAACCAGGGCTACTTATATGCCACCTGTGTGTACCTGAAAATGGAGATACTTGTTAAATTCTTGGTTCCCTTCTAGAACACAATGTCCTTGAGAGGGGCGCTTTGTGTGATACATCATCATATTGCCAGAAGCTCTGTGCATTACCCATTAGAGATGGTCAAGAAGTTTGGTTGGATGACAAAAAATACTTCAGTGAGTGGATGGGTGACTGACTTTGGCCTCTCTGAATTTGATTTCTGTTTAGTAAGCTAGTTTGATTAGATGACATTTAAGGTTTCTTTTTAGCTCATCTGTTAGGATGACTGTTAATTCTTTTGAAGTATTTTTTTGAGTCATATTACTGTATGTCATGAACGGAGTTAGCATATTAGGGTCATACATATCTCATTTGAAGGGTCTTTGTGACTCTCAAGCTTGTTTTTCTCTTTCCTAGGTTTACAAGTTGTCCTGAACTCCATCATAAAAGCCATGGTTCCCCTCCTTCACATAGCCCTTTTGGTATTATTTGTAATCATAATCTATGCTATTATAGGATTGGAACTTTTTATTGGAAAAATGCACAAAACATGTTTTTTTGCTGACTCAGGTGAGTGATGAAAATGATAACTAATTTAACTTCAAAATTTCAAAATCAACTTTTATAGAAAGTTTCAGAAAAAAAATCTTTAAAAAAATACTGAGAGAAAAAAAAAATGCCAAATACTTGTATACCAGCAACCTTACTGGACCAATTCTAGTGTGAGTGAGATTCAGGGTGAATTAGAATGTGATCTCTCCTTTTCCATTTGGATTTCTTGTGTAACATATCCTAGTGCACAGGATGAGGGTCCTCCATGAGGCAAACCACTGACAGTTACCCAAGCTTGGGGAAGGCACCGTAAGGAGGAGGACATTGCAAAGGGCAATGAGTTGCGGCTGCAGAACATGGTAGATTCCACTAAGGAGGACACATTTGAAGTGGGCCTGGGACAGCAGCCAGGGTCCTGAGGCGGTGCAGGTGGGAGGTGCTATCTGTTTTGGCTCAGCTAGCTTAGGTGACCCAATGTTCTTCTATTGAGTGGTACCATCTGCTTCCTCCCTTCACAGATATCGTAGCTGAAGAGGACCCAGCTCCGTGTGCGTTCTCAGGGAATGGACGCCAGTGTACTGCCAATGGCACAGAATGCAGGAGTGGCTGGGTTGGCCCAAATGGAGGCATCACCAACTTTGATAACTTTGCCTTTGCCATGCTCACTGTGTTTCAGTGTATCACCATGGAGGGCTGGACAGATGTGCTCTACTGGGTAAGCAGCGTGAACGAAGAGTTTTTGGCATGTCTTCCTCTGGATAAGGATGATTCTGTACTGAAAGAGTTGACTGAGAAGAAACCCTGACAGGTAGCTCTCTAGGAAAGAAAGTGGGCTCTGCCTTCACCTGATGATCCTCCTCCTCCCTGCTTAGGGTTTGAGTGTCAGGTGTAGAAGGCTGCCACAGACTGTTGGCTCCCAGACTTTGAGTCCTCCCTTCCCTGTGATGCAGGGGCATTGTTGCTGGCTGTGCCCTGTAGTCCACTCTGGAGGAAGGCCAGGTCTGTCCAGATCACACTCAGAGAGCCAGAGAGTCATTGCCAAGGTGAAGAAGCCCCTGGGATCCCACAAACTGAAACCGACTTTCTATACACAAAGGCGAGTTGTTCAACTAGCTCCTAAAGGGAGATAAGGGACATAATTTGGATCCCTTCATGCTTTCTATAGCTAAGTACAACCTCGGCCAACATGAGTTTTGCCAGTATTATAATATATTCCTTTTATATCATCAGCATGACTATATATCAGCCCAGCACAAGCCTTTTCTTTTGCCTTGGAGCTCAAGAACTCTGACAGAGAAGCAGAAAAGGCATGTCCAATTGCCCTAGCTATTAAACCAAGCCAACAATTGGACACCTTTCTAACTATGAGAGTCTGATTCCTTGTGTTCCTGTCAGAGCCAGAAGAGTTGGTATAAGTAATATACAGTATTATAGCAGCCATTTTTCTGGGCTAAATTTTGAAAACTCACAAAAAATAGAGATTATTTTCCATGGTAAAGAGTTGATGGAAATAGCTGATGTGTAATTTTTGAACCTAAGTTGAAGTCCAAATGGGGTTAACTAGGGTTCCAGTAATGAGTTGTTCGAAAGAAATCAGTGGTAAAGTGCTTCTTGAATTTGTAGGTTCTAGGTGGAGCCCACAGATTAAGAAGCTTCTGATAGTTTTGAAAGTCTGAATATCACAGGACTTTGCATTAATCTGTTAACTTCAGATAACATAATAATTAAATGCAGACTTTACTTCCCTTCGCTGGTGAACACTACGCTCACGAGACTAGAAGTTGACGTACAGTTGGTCCTCCACATCCGAGCCCCTCGTCCGTGAGTTCCATGCGTCTTTGCATAACCTACTTCGTCTGTACTGAACATGTACAGACTTATTTCCTTATTGTCCCCTAAACAATACAGCATACTATTTAGATAGCAGTCACTTTGTATTAGGAGTTAAAAGAAGAGATGATTTAAAGTATGTAGAAGGATTGTGGAGCTCATATGCAGACTCTGGGTCATTTATATAAGAAACTAGAGTGTCTGTGGAGTCTGATATTCAAGGAGAAGGGTTCTGGGAACCAGCTCCCTGCAGATACTAGGGCATGAAAGCGTGTTCAGTGTCAGGTGAGGAAGGTGTGTTTCATCTCCAGTGCCCGAAGTGTGAACCTGGGTTGTTAAGGTGAAAGCATCACCAACGTGTTATATCTTGTTTCTCCTTCTTCCCTTCCTTTTATGATTGTTGTAGGCGTGTTTGCCTGTATGTGTCTGTTTGAGTGTGCATATTAACTAATTACGTTCAGAAGACACTGCTTCTTCATGGGAAGGAGGGATATTCTATTGCTCGGGCCTCGACAGTAGCCAAGGATGAGGCCCTCAGATGAGATTCATTTCACTCTTACCTCCCGTATCACAACTCCTGTCAGAATGAGGCCTCATTTCCCAGCTTCCCTACAAGTTTCTGATAAATAGGAAAAAAATTCCATCTAGATAGCCCAAACCCACCCTTTCCCCCAAATAGTACAAAAATAATAGTTAGATTTTTTTTAAAAAGTAAAACCTGTGAGTCTTCTCAGCTTTGTTTTCTCTCTGTTGTCATGGTGAATTGTCAACTGCTGATCCAACATGCCTTGACTAATAGGCAATTTTACACTCTATGTTATATTTCTGCACATTGATTCTCCCACAACAGTTGTCCTGTTGTCAGGCAGGGAAAACTCTGGGAGTGTGTATTTAAAAGAGAAAAATTCCATGCACCCAAAACCAAAGTTTCAACTGGATTTCTTGAGAACTTTTAAGTATCACCTGGGACGGTATAGTTATAATCTGTATTGTTAGTATGACAGTCATCTAGTTAATAATTTGACAATATAATTATATTCCCTATGATTTACCTAGCATCTTTATTCCAATAAAGCAGCTCCAATAATTCCTAAACATTACTCCAGCGTATATCTCTTTAAAGAGACGCTGAGATCTTAAAGATGTAAACTGTCGAATGTAGAGAGACAAGTTCATCATACATCTAGGTGCAGGGTCCTCACACAAGGAAGATGATCCTCAGTGTGAGCAGGGATCTGTGAAACTTTTAGTAAGAAGCCAAATATAAGTGAACTTGGCTTCACAGGTCACGTGGTCCATGCCACAGGTTTTTCAGCTCGGCCATACACTGTACATACATGAACGAGTGTTGCTCTGTTCTGACTAGAATCATTATGGTCCCTTTAATTTGAATTTCTGACGACTTTGATATGTCAGGAAATCTTTTTCCCCCAACCATTTAAAAAATGTAAAGGTTGATTTTAGTTTGAGGGTTAAAAAAAAGCAGTTGGAGAGCTAGATTTGGTCCGTGGATCATAGTTTGGTTTAGAGTAGAACCCAGCTCTTTGGCATTTCTCCACTTGTCTGCTGTTTGTGAATTCTTCTAGAACACTAGAGGGCAGCTAAGCAATGTCCTCCAGAGTCTTGTTTAAGATTGTACTCTCTGAAATGTATCAGCCTTACTTTTAATTACTGGCTGATTACATTTATTAATTCATCATATAAAAAGGCAGCAGCCAAGGAATTGAGCCTCTCTGATATATAGGGCTCGCAGTCAACTGGAAGCCACGCTGCTGTGTCCCAGCATAGGGTGTGGCACAAAGCAGGAGTGCAACAGATGCAAGTGACTGTTACCACCTTCGAGTGTACCAAGCCCACTGTTGCAGTAGTGTAGAGGGGCCACGTCTGAAGATCAGTTTTAACCACAACTAGAGCAGAAAGGAAACACTGTGGGAGATAAAGGAAATCCCATTTATTGCTTCATTGGTTGGTGCTGGGGTTGGACCTAGAGCATTTCACTGAACTACATCCTATTCATTTTTTCTTTTTCTGATTTAAACTTGGAGCCAGTCTCCAGAGTTGCCCAGGCTGGGCTCTAATTTGCAGTCCCCTGACTTAGCCTTAGTCCCCCGACTTGAGAGGGAAAGCGGGTCCCGTATGCACAAAGGCATATGTAAAGCAGAACCATTTAGATGTGTGGGGAGTGGGATCTGTGACTTCTTGTGGAAAAAAATTACCATGGAGCTGTTTTATAGAAAGAGCTCCAAACGCCTAATTAAAGTCATTTGACTCACACGTATTTGTTGCCCATAGACATAAGGGTGAAGTAAAGGAGCTCAGTGTTCAAGCCCTTGGGTAGGTCACTGAACCTCTCTTGGCTTTGATTAGCCTGTCTACAAGGTACAGAAGTGGATAACATAACCAGTGTTTTTCCTTTAGTTTTTTTTTCTTCAGATGGAGAAATTTTTTTCTTCAGTTCAAAGGAATTGTTTTTAAATGTAGGAGACTAAAAGTACTGGCTAAGAAAAAGCTATTTATCGAAGTTTTCTGTGGCCTCTTGTCTGAGCACACAGCTCTTCCTCAGTGGCACACATACCTGTTGAGATGCTCGCTGTCCCTGCTAGGAAGTTTGCAGAATCAGGGACAGTCTCCATGCAAGGCATGTGGGATATTCCTGTCTTAATCCTCAGCCCAGGGCTCACTTTTCTTACATGCCATGCTTTGGGAAACTACAAGTAGGGTACAGCTTTCCAGTGGTGTTTACAAAAGAGAAAACCCAAAAGCCCGAAGGGCTATAAAATTGACATGTAAATGTGCATTTCAGCTTTTTTTTTTGAGACAGGGTCTCGCTTTGTAGTTGAGGCTGGCCCTGAGCTCATCCTCAAACTCACATCACAGCAATCCTCCTGCCTCTGCCTCCTGAGTGCTGGGATTACAGGCGTAAGCCACCACGTCCAGCACTGTGGTATGTGGTACTGATTGTTGCTGGGTGTGAGTTTCCACGCCCAGTATTGTATGTGGTTACTGGGGATCGAACCCGGGCCTCTGCGCTTGCAGGACAGGTGCTGGAACCACTGAGCTAAATTCCCGGCCCCATTTCAGCCTTTAAAGTGAGGGTGAACTGAAGCTAAGTAAAAAACAATTTCGTGGGTGCTAAGTGACATCTCAAACATCTTGGATGTAAAATATTTTAAAAATGAATCTACACTGAATCTCCAGCTGATGTTGATTCCCCCAGTTTTGATAAAAACCATTTAGACAATCCCCAAGAAGTTTCTGTCTTTGTGTGGGTATTTTCAGGAACAGCTTGGCAGTTCTGATTTTTCCCTGTGTATATAGCAAGTCTGAGAGATACCTGGATCTGGAAAGGTCCTCAGCAGGGACAGAGGTGGCCCTGGGAGCTCACGGTCTATCTCTTATCTGTCTTCTAGCAGATAGAGTCCCTGTGAAGCTTTTGTCTAGCTCCAGCTTTCCCTCAGCTGTCATTCCAGGTGATTTTTCTTACTTGAATAAATGCACTCTGCTGAGTATCTTCTCCCAAGAAATTAAATTTCTTTAAAGAAAAATTTCCCCGGGGCCGGGGATTTAGCTCAATGGTTCCGGTGCCTGTCATGCAAGCGCAAGGACCCGGGTTCGATCCCCGGAAACCGCATACCTATACTGGGTGTGGAGACTCACGCCCAGCAGCAACCAGTACTACATACCACAGGGCCGGGCGTGGTGGCTCACGCCTGTAATCCCAGCACTCGGGAGGCAGAGGCAGGAGGATTGCTGATGTGATTTAAGTCTGAGCTCAGGGCCAGCCTGAACCACAAAGTGAGACCCTGTCTTAAAAAACCTTAAAAAAAAAAAAAAAAAAAGAAAAATTTCCCTCCCAAGAGCAGCAGATAGCTGTGACTACTGCAGAGCCATATTCTGGGAGAGCAGGCTGAGTTTGAACCAGGGTTGGTGAAGCAGATGGCCGAGTACCTGATTGCCAGAGCTGTAGAGGAGTGAGGTTTCATAGTGGAGTCCCACTTCCAGGGACCCCTGCTCCCTGCTGTGCGCACCTTCCCTCCAGTGTCCCAGGAGTGGGCCCAGCGAGGGCTCTGTTTCACGTGTTGACTTGAACCTGAGCTCTGCCTACTACACATGTTTGTTCTCTACACGTAGGTTTTTAAACAAGTTTAGTGCTATAGTTGTTTTGGAAGAATTACCCTCTGCCTTCCTGCTGAAATTAGTTTATCCAGCTTAATTGGATCAACAATTGCAGCCATGGCCCTGGCTCATTCATTACTCTAATTGCCAATGTAAGATGTGCAGACTGATATGAGTTCTATTAGTTGCATCAATTTTCATGTGGCCAAACAGGTGTTTCATAAGGGATTTAATGCCCTCTCCGTAAACTTCAGCAACAGATGTTAGGTAGGTTTTTTTAATGTCCTCTTTTTCTGTTTAGCTTCCGAATGAGGTAAATATCCTGAAATGCAAGAGCCCTGTTCTGTAAAGCTAAGAAATAGAAATAATGTGCAAGAAGGCACATGCTTAAAACCCTAAGGGCTTGCACTGTAAGGGAAAAAGAGTTGCTCAGATTATTTCCTGACTGAGGATCCTGGATATTCTAGCAGGGCCGGGCACGGGGCCATCTGTTGTGTGTGCTGTCTGACGTTTGACACACCTTCCTCAGAGAGGTATTTGCCCAGTTTAACACTGACCTGTGCTGCTGGAAAGTTCCATCCAGCTGTGATTCTTAAAGCACTTATTTGTTCCACCATAAAGAGTGTTAACTAGAAAACCGCCCCTGGGAGAGTCTGACGAGGAGGACAAGTCTGAATGTACAGCTTGAGCTGGTCGGGAAGTGGGCTCACAGAGTCCTTCCAGCCAAGCCCTCTTAGACCTCTAATCTCAGCAAATTCACAGGCTGAGCTAGTGTCCCAGAGGAAGGGCGTCCAGGTCGAAGCCAGGTCCTTTTGAGGGTGTGGGCACAGGAAATCTCTTTCCCCAAAACACCCCTGAATATGTGTCAGCTAGTTGCTCTCAGAAATGCTCTCTGCTGTGTGTTAGTTGTGCATTACTCACTGATTACAGAGAATCCAGACTTAAAATGGGTTAGGTTTTCTTAGACTGGTTTCCAGTAGGTTATTATTTTAAGAGTTTTAAAAAAGTGTATAAAGTCAGATGTTACAAGTTTGTCTTTATAATTAAGACTTTTCCACCATAGCAAATTTTAAAAGCAGAGTTAGTATTAACAACTCAGGCAGAGCAGAAAATAGATCTCAACTAAACACTAGTTTTGTCCTCCACCAAAACCTTTTCCGAAAATTACCTACAAGGCAGTTCCCTATGAGCAGAGCAAAATCCCAGCTGTTTTCCCTAGCTGGGACCATAATCTGAAAGTCTCAACAGCTCCCCGCGTGTGTGCGTGCCTGTGTGCGTGCGTGCGTGCAACACCTGTGCACATGTATGTGTTGGGAATATGCAGTGAATATTCATCGGGTTCTATTGTCTCTGATTTCAGTCTCTATAAATGTTTAATTAAGTGTATACAATGCTCTCTCTAATGTGACCCTTTCTCCTTACTAGATTCTCCTATTAACCCGCTCCTATGAGACCATCTTATTTCTTGCAGATGAATGATGCTATGGGATTTGAATTGCCCTGGGTGTATTTTGTCAGTCTCGTCATCTTTGGGTCATTTTTCGTACTAAATCTTGTACTTGGTGTATTGAGCGGGTAAGCTACACCTCTTTCATCTTGAAAGCAGAGTCCTGAGACCAGTTGCCAAGACCACACAGGCTTTGCTAGAGGGGGCTGCGGAGCGAGTGCCAAATGCTTTCTGTCTGGTTCAAGATGCTTTCTTTTCTGCTGAGGCTTCCCAAATCAAGCCGTTTCCTGGAACCTCACCAGCCCTCATGAAAGAAAGCGATAGGGTGATTACTGACCAGAAATTAATCAGCATTGTTGCCTGGGATTT
This sequence comes from Petromus typicus, assembly GCA_004026965.1. Taxonomy (NCBI): domain Eukaryota; kingdom Metazoa; phylum Chordata; class Mammalia; order Rodentia; family Petromuridae; genus Petromus; species Petromus typicus. Next base: position 65,324 of record PVIR01004970.1, read on the forward strand.
AAATCGTTTTCACTGCTTGCTATTTTGTCTGTTGTAAAATGAGATATATCTATAATTGTTTCTGTGGTCTGACTCCAAATTTAATGCATGTTAATTGGTATAAAACGATAGCTAAATGAGCTGGTCAGGGCCAGATTTTAGTAGGTTCCATCTGTAGATGTGAACAACCGAATCTACCCTGATTTGAAGAAAAAACAAATAGAAGGAGCTAAGCGCAGTTCCTGTCCTCAGAGCGATAACCTTCGGCCAAGGCACTGAGTGGTCTGGCAGCTGTACCTGGGGCTCTGCTCTTTTGTGAATGGATAACTGATAACTGATCTCCTTACATTTTACAGGTAAATGATGCGATAGGATGGGAATGGCCATGGGTGTATTTTGTTAGTCTGATCATCCTTGGCTCATTCTTCGTCCTTAACCTGGTTCTTGGTGTCCTTAGTGGGTAAGCAGTTGGATCCTTGTTGCATACTCTCCTGCTGCCACACGTGAGGCAGCGCTGTGTGTCTCCCAGCTGCTCTCTGATGGCTTTTCTGCATGCGTGTGGACTCTGATGTCCCCTTGGTGTGTTGCTTTTGAACTGAACTGTGATCCTTTCTGCCTGTTTTTGTGTGTGAGATTTCTGTGTTTCTGATGTTTGTCAAATACTGTTAATGAAGGTGTTTCCCAGAAGCACTAGTATTGAACACATAGAGTTGGATCACAAGGAAGTGAAAGGCTTCCCACCTTGGTCGCCCAGGCCAGGCCTGGATGTCTGGGGGGAGGAGGGTCTCTTTTCGTTAGTACTTCACTGGTTCCTTCTGTCACCCTCAGGGCATCAGAAACACTTCTGAGTGCTTCATATTTTGCTGTGAAGGGAACATAAACCTAGACTAGCACACTGATACAGAAGGGTTTCCGAGACTTACCTCCTCAGATTGGGATCTTGTGTTAGTTTGGTTTTCTGCTGCCATCATTGGGAGAACTGTCCCTGTAACTCAGCTGAATAAGACCTTACAGGACCTTTGGTGCAGAAGGAGGGCCAGCATTAACCCTGGCATTTCTGTGGCTTTCCTGGGCCCTCACCTTCCCTCACCTGTGAAGTTTGACTCGTTTTCCACCTTGTGTCCAGACTGGTGTCCACGGGAGGCTCCGGTGGACACCTCGAATGCCTGTGTTACAGGTGCCTGGAGATGGCCTTTGCAGCCCCTTCTGGCGGTTCAATGTCTCACCGGCCCTGAGGCACCCGAGAATGGGAAGCACCCTGAGGCAGGGGTCACCTGGGGCTGCCTGGAAGTGAGAGGCAGTTTCAGCACACAGCTGTGGTGGTGGGGGGATCTGGAGGTGTCCACACCTTTCCCAGCCTTGGTCACTGTGCTGAGCATAGACAGCCTCAGGACACAATGTTGATGAACTTCATTCCCTGGCTCTTGGCTCTTTCTGCCCTCTCTAGGCTATATCTCAGGGAAGTTTTGTCTTTAGATGCCAAGTCAATGAAGACACCTTAATTACTTTGTGTGTGTTTGTGTATGAAAGCACTGCCTTTTGCAGAGCAGAAAGCAGAACTGTATTGGCTTCCTTTCTTCACCTTCTGTCAGACCCACCCTGCCTGTTTCCAGGGGTATGTATTATGAACCCCATGATTGAGTTTGGCCAGCTCCGCACAATGTCTGCACCACGTCATGTGAGTTGAGAAATGGCTCAGGAGCCATTCCTCCCCTGCCCAAGCACCTCCAGTGAGAGGAGTGCAGGGCCAGGACTGCGCTGGTGTTGGCAGCGGCGTGGGAGGCGGTGACAGCGTTCCTCCTCCCCTGCCCAAGCTTTCTTCTGCAGGTCAAGTTCTTTCATTGCAAACCTTAAACAGCCTTCCTGCTAATGAGCCTCTGTGGCCTGGGTTAGGGTTGGGACGGTGAGAACAGCATTTACGCCGGAGAAACTTTGCCATAGGAGCTGCCCATACAAGGTTAACAGCAGTTCTGTTGTGAATTCCCTGGCGCCCCATGTCTCCTAAGCCCAACTAAACTGACGGAGGCCATGGAAACCACTAATTTTAACAGTGCTGGTGACATGCCTTATCTTTTAGCTTCCCTGAGCAAGAACCATTGCCCCGGCATTATGAAGTAGCGTTCAGAGCCAAATCATGAGATGCTTTAAAAAAAAAAAAAAGACTCGTGATTATAATAATGGGAGTTCAACATGCAACTACTTAGGCACCACAAATAAAACACACACACACACAAAGCACACACCCTCTACCCTCTTGGAGCAACCAGTTTTCTGAAAAATATCTTGAGGAAAAAGTTAAATTTTCAAAAACATCATTATTTTTACATTGAAAGGAAATTAAGTAGAATGCAAATGACACATACATTTAAAATGAGGAGCACAAGACTTCTCGGCAGTTTTAACTGTCAGTCCACACTGTGCTTAGACTTCTGGGGCCACTTGTAGCTCTACTACCTGCAAAGAAAGGTAGGAACTTGGGTAGGAAATGCTGACAGGCGCCTTTGGTAAGGTAAGAGCTGTATCTGCAAAGCAGAGCCTCAGCCTGCTTGGCTGACTTGGCTGGTATTTCCTGAGTTGCTACTGAGGGCAGGGCTCTGGGCTGGAGACCAGATGTGCCACCGCGGCCAAGACACAGAGTTATGCAGCTTTTGTTGTCTGGAGGTGAGGCAGGGTGTGAGCAGTACAGTAGCACAAGTGTGGACGGGGGCCTCTGTAAGATGCATCTCAAAAGAGGAGATTGTAGCCGGGGAAATGGGATGAGATGTGGGGCTGTTGCACTTCTGACAATTGCCGAGTATTTTCTGCCTAACTGTGCCCCTCTTGCAATTAGAATTTTTTTATTTTCATCTTAAGATCCTTTCTTCACAGTTTTTAAAAGGGAACATCAGAGATGTTAAAAAACCGAGACTTACAGAAGGAAAGGAAGACAGTTTGTATTGTTCAGCCCCTAAGGGACTGTCGCACCAATAGAAATGTAATTCCAACAGCACTGAATTAAAAGACTCTCATCCTAGACGTGTGAGTCATGAGCATACACACGATGGTCTTCTAAGGAAGAAATGTTAGGTGGCACGGTGTGTCTCGGTCTCTTCATTTTTATGCTCTTTGGCGCCTTCCTTTCCCTCATGGCCATGTCATCCTGTTGTATTCTTGTACTGACTTTAATCTGCACCGTTGACATGTTTTTCAGGCGTTGTAAAGCTAATGCTCTGCAAGATCTTTGATTTTCTAACAGACCGTTTTTTTCTTCAAGTTGAGTATCAAGTTTGTGAGCTGTGTGTCCTGCAGAGCGTAGAGGGCAGTGTGAGCGTAGGTGAGCTCTTCTGTCTTAGCAGTGGTGCCCTGTGGGAGGAGCTGAGGCATCTACATCAAGTGTTGCCAACTTACTGTCTTTGAGGAGACGATCTAGTTTTGACTAAGGAAGTGGAAAGGGTGTTTCCTTGGAGTCTTCAGTCCGAATAAATTACGTATGTCTCATCTTTTCATTTTGCGTTTTTAAAAGTTTGACGATTTTTTACTTTTAAAACTGTTCTTTTGGCTCCTGTCTTTTTTGAGGTTTTCCTTAGTACACAAGCACTAGAGGAAACATTGGCATTTCAGCCCATTGTCTCTGGAGAGTCACTCCTGGGTTCTCAGGGGTGGACAGGGAAAAGGGCAGTGGGCAGCTGGCAGTGTGCTTCCTTCTCTGCTTCAGCGCCACTTGCCCCTGACCCCTCCTGTGTGGTGGTGTCTGAGCTTCCAAAATGGAGGATCCCTAAGGTCGTCAGAGGTTGCGCAGATGCCCCATGTGGGTGAAGAACTGCTCTCTGTCCTCATTCATTCAGGGAATCATTTAGTCAGCCTGAGCCTGAGTCCCTTTGTCCCTGAACCAGGAATAAACTTGAATTTCCCTCTTCCTAAGAGAGTGATTTTAGATCAGCTAATGAATGTAGAATTGCTCTGAGATAATATAAATACATCAAGAATTTTACTCGTTTAATATACCATTATCTTAAATCACAGATCTTTCTATAGTCCTCCCTAGTGAAGTGGAAACAGTTGAGGGTCTGGAAATTCTGAGGTGTTGCTCTTTCTGGATTCTCCAGGAAATGGCCAAGAGGAATATGATTTATCCAGATAATAATATTACAGCTACCACTTGGGAGGTGGCCATGAGAGGTGTAAATGTTCCTTATCTGCTATAGAGTATTATGCAAACCTAAATCATTGCTATACAGTGATATTTTGCAAGGTGTAATTTAATATATAAATACAGGCAAATGGCATCTGTGTGACATGGAGGTTAAGTATAACCAGCTTTAGAGTCTGGTAACCAAGACTTCAGTTGTGAGTTTGGAAGCAAATACCTACATCTCTGAGCTATGCTTTCCTCATCTGTCACAGTACCAACCCCGGGGCATCCTGAGGAGGACTCAGTGAGCTGAAGGGTGTAGAGCACTTGATCATTGTTGTTACAATGGCCCCAGTAAGAGTATATATGGGATTTGATGCAGATGAGGATTCTAAGCACTTCAGCCTTTTCAAACTTATGAATAAGTAATTGGCCAAGATATGGAAAAGCCAAGTTAATTATTTCCCAAGGTCACAGATGTGTCAGGCAAATGTTGCATCACTGAGCTCTATTCCTAGCCCCTATGATATTTTATTACGTAAGTGCATGTAAATGACATGAGGCAATAATTACTGAAAGATATTATATGTAAGCCATCTCTTTAAGAAATAGATTAAAGGGCCGGGGAGTTAGCTCAGTGGTTCGGCGCCTGTCTTGCAAGCGCAAGGACCCGGGTTTGATTCCCCGGTAACCACATAACAATACTGGGTGTGGAGACCCACACCCAGCAGCAACCAGTACCACATACCACAGTGCGGGGCGTGGTGGCTCACACCTGTAATCCGAGCACTCGGGAAGCAGAGGCAGGAGGATTGTGATGTGAGTTTGAGGCTGAGCTGAGGGCCAGCCTGAACCACAAAGCGAGACCCTGTCTCAAAAAACCTAAAAAGAAAAAAAAAAAAAAGAAATAGATTAAAATAATCTATAATTCATTGATGAATTCAGCGCTTTTGTCAGTGTCTTACAAAAATATCTTACGTACTACACAGGCCCCTTATGTTATTAGATGATAAATGTTCTTAATAAACCAGCTTTCATGACATAAAACTGAATGTAAACTCATCTCATGTGTATAAATACACAGTCATTCAGCTTTAAGTTTATTTGTCTTTTCTTGTGTTTTAGGTCAGAGGTACCATTAAAATCACAATCTAGTTCTATATTACTGAAGATTTGCTTAATTTGATTGTTTGCAGGGAAAGTGGGTGAAGTAAAGCATTATAGAAAAGCAAGGACAATTTTCAGAGCAATTCATCTTTCCAAGTTTCATTTCTGTTTTAAAAAAGAAAAGAATTTCATTAAAAAAATCTTTACACTACATAATTTACCAACTTAGAATGTAAGACTCAATAGACCCCAGCACACTGCCAGAGTTGTACAGCCACAACCACCATCAAACTTAGGTTATTTTGGCCATCTCAAATCAAATACTCTACCTACTAGTCTTTATCTCCCAACCCCTTCCCTATATATCTAGGCTGAGTTTCACTTCTGCAGTCGATTTTGGAGATAGCAGATACCAAAGGCCTTGACAAAGACTCAGGCGTGGCTACTGGTACAAAACTTTGGGCTTCCTAAAACAAAAGCGGCTGCTTCCTGAAGAAGGAGGGTAGGAAGAACACGGATAGTGTTCTGAGTGTTGTATTCTGAACTCCGTCCTAGGGACTGGGGATTTAACTCAAGTGGGAATTTAACTGCGCCAGCCTTGCAGGCACAAAAGCCTGGATTTGATCCCTGGTACTGGAAAAAACAAAACAAAACTAGATCTTGTCTGAATTATATCAAAATTTTATAGACTGAAATCAGGTTTGGGACATCATGGTTTGTACTCTGCTCTGTTTATTTTGATGCCATTATGGGCGGGGCAATCTCCAGTTCTTCTCTTTGATTATTGGTGTGGGAGGTAAAATATATCAGTAGATGGTAGTTTTATCACTTGCGAATATTTTCTAAATGGAGGCATACCTTCCAGGAATAGGCATCCTCATACATTTTTTTCTAATTGATGCTGATAGAAAAGAACAGAATTTTCCCCCAGATACATTTTGGGGACACATTTGCATTTTAGAAGAACAGCCGAATTCCTTAGCAAAATGGAAAAGATATTGCTGAAAGCATGGAATAACAAAGCCATCAGTGTGAGTTTTCACTAGCATTTCAACAGAATACAGATGCCCTGAGGTAACGAGAATTCTACAGCCTGGCCAACAGAGAACTTTGGTAATTTTTTTCAAGGCACATAGAAGTCTAAGTCTAAAAGCAGAGAAACAGTGGAGCGCTCTTTATAAGATAGTTTTTATGCTTTAAAATTTTTGTTTTTCTTATGTGTAATTAGTAGCAATCAAGCTGCTGAATGCCAGAGACACCTTTAATGAGCATTAATAGCAAAATACTTGCCCACAGCTAGCTGGGTTTGCCTTTGACTTAACTATGCTGTCTGTTCAGAAGATTTCCTCACGTAGCTGTGTGTCGCTTTTCTCAAACTTTGAAGCAGTTTTGCAAATCAGGCTAATGCCGAGTTTAGGGTGCTGGAAAAAGCCAGGATCATTAAGGAACCTCATGTGGACTGGCTTTTGGAAAACAAATCATTTTTCTAGTCAAGAACCAAAGTAAACATTTCTATGTGCTTTTGAACACTGAGCTTTCTTGTTGCAGGAGGCTGTCAGGGGTAGCTGACAGAGGACCCTGGTGCCTTTGGTATCATGGCATCAGAAGCACACAGGCTGGTAGCCACACCTGGTGTTAGCAAGTGAGTGGTAACCTCTTTGCTGCTGACTTACAGCTACTGTTTCCATAGAAATGGCTGTTGGGATCAGTGGAAACGAGGTAAGTAAAAGTTTTTGCCGCTGCTCGTTTCCATCAAGCTGACGTCTGCTTCCTGGTGACAGCAGTGGACCACAGCCAGGCACGGGCAGTAGTAGACTGAGTGGCACACGCTCATGTGTCAGCTGTGGCTATCATCGGTCCTGACCATGCTCTTCTTGGTAATGTAGAGTGATGACCTCAGAGGACCCAGCAGCCACCACTGGCCTCAGGTGCCCTCTTGGGCATCCGTTATGCCCGCAGCAAGCCGTGTGCTAAGCCGTCAGTCAGCAGATTTCTCTCCACCTGCGCACTCCAGCGTGTCGCTGTGCAGTGCGGGAAGAGGGAAAAGGTTGTTGAGGGCGGTAGTGCCGCAGAGCTGACTGTTGAGTCTGTTGATCTCACCTCCTTTGGGAAGAGGATTTATGACTATGCTTTCAAGCATAGACCCAGCTCCTTGGAAAGCTGTTGGGACCTTAATAGCTGAAATTAAAGTCATAATTTTCCCATGTTCCCTATTCAGTCTGTGCTGTGAACAGTTGCCTTTACTTCCACAGTGAAGAGGATGTTTATGAGTTTAATAATTCAACTTCTTTGAAGAAACATGTTGAAAACTGCCTCTAGGAGGCTACTGTCACAACTTTATGCCAGTTTTTTCTTCTGTGTAACATTCTTTTATAGCCTAGTAAAATTGCTTACAGAGATCAAGTACTGACATTGCAGGGCAGTTCAGTATCCAATGGCCAGTATGTCCATCATACATGGAACTCTTCTTTATTAAAAGTTCAACAGTTGTTCCTTTTCGGGGTTTTCATTTTAAGATTTCAGCAAAGCGATGGCACCCCGGAGTAAGTGCCCTCCATCCAGTGTGACACGGCGTCCTTGGGTTCCACTGCGGGAGGGAGCATGTCAGTGTCATGTAGTTTTTGAGATGACTGGACCTGGAGAGAGAATGAAATTAGTTCTTGGTTTTAAACCCTTAAAGATAGCATCCCTTATTTTAAAAAAAGTTTTCTATCTAAAAAATAACTGCATAGTTCAGTATCTTTGAGAATCAGGGGCAGGTACAGCTGTACAGCCTCCTGAAGTTCAGATCCGCTGTCTAGAAAAACACTGAGAGCGGTGCGCCCTGTCTGCAGAGGGCTTTTTGGATGATTGCATCCTCAGCTCGGCAGCAGGGTAACTGTGCCGCCCGGAAGCGAGTGTTTGGGCTGACCCTGAAATACGTGTGAACTACCTGGTTGGGTTCAATACAACAGGTGACCAAGAGGCAGAATGTTTTGCTAGATACTTTCTTCTGTGTAGTAAATTTCTTTAAAAGAATGACTTACTCATTCACTTAGGCAGTACTTTTTGATGCCTGCACAGTGGAAGATGTATCTGCCCAATGCCTTGCTTAACCCTGGGTTTGTGGCATTAAGTCTAAACAGTTTCTGTCTTCGTGGAACTTAGGTCTTATGGAGGAAGCAAAAATTATAATAGACATTTTTATAAATTTTTTAAGGAAAGATACATGATTCTGTGAGGGTGTTCAGTGGCCACAGCTGAGGAATTGTGGGAAGCGTCCTAGGAGAAATAGAGAATGCACATGTCACTCTCACGTCTGGATCAGGTGAGAGAAGAGGCCGGGCAGTGTGTCCCACGAAGGAATAGACCATGCAGAGCCAGAAGTGGGAAGAAGCAGAGGACATGGGTGGAGCTGAGCTAAACCAGGTGTAGGTGCTGGGGTGGAGGGCCAGACCTTGGCAAGAGGCGACTTTAGTAAGCCTAGTCTAGATCTGTCCTAGAAATCTTAAAAAGTGCAATGTCCATTAGGGGGAAATATAAAATCCAGATGAGTCCCTCAGTGGTTCCGGCGCCTGTCTTGCAAGTGCAAGGGCCCGGGTTCAATTCCCCGGTAACCACATACCATACTGGGCGTGGAGACTCACGCCCAGCAGCAACCAGTACCACATACCACAGTGCCGGGCGTGGTGGCTCACGCCTGTAATCCCAGCACTCGGGAGGCAGAGGCAGGAGGAATGCTGTGATGTGAGTTAGAGGCTGAGCTCAGAGCCAGCCTGAACCACAAAGCGAGACTCTGTCTCAAAAAAAAAAAGAAAAAAAAAAAATCCAGATGAGTCCCGTATGTTTCCTCTCATGATCAGAAAATTGAAACATGAAAATACCCATAATTGATGTGAGCAAAGTCAATAGAGACACACCAAGGGATGACAGAAATATTGTAATTAGTAGTCAAAGACTTGGAGAGCACTGTCCTGTGCACCTTTTTGAGGAAGCAGATAGTAAATTTCAGTAGAGAAATATAAAGAATGCAATATCTGGGGAAAAAAAAGAGATTGCACACTGTAGGACAAAACATCAATGAAAGTATAAAAAGCAGTCTGATCAATGTGACATTATAAAAAGGCAGAAAAAAATTTCTAAAGAAAAATAGGTGAGGGCTGAGGATTTAGCTCAGTGGTTCCAGTGCCTGCCTTGCAAGCACAAGGTCCCAAGTTGGATCCCCTGTTTACCACATTCAACAGTGTTGGGCGTGGTGACACATGCCCACCAGCAGTTAGCACCACATACCACAATGCCGGGCGTGGTGGCTCACATCTGTAATTCCAGCACTTGAGAGGAAGGATTGCTGTGAGTTTGAGGCTAGCCTGGGCTACATAGTGAGCTCAGGACCAGCTTGAACTACAAAGCGAGACCTTCTCTCAAAAAAAAAGAAAAAAAAGAAAAGAAAAATATCTGAAAGTGTTGGAAATTTTATGAGAACTAAATTTACAAATCTCAGAAGCATGACAAATGTCAATCAGAAGTGCAAAGAGGACCGCTCTGACACACATCAAATTCAAATGGCTGAAAATAAAAGATAAATAGAATATTTTAAAAGAACTGAGGTGAGAAAAGCCTTATTACCCAGGAAATCTTATCTAGTGAGTGATTTTCACAAAGAATGCACGCAAGCTACAAGAAAAATGGGGTGTTTTTAAAGAGCTAAAAAGAATTAAAAACAAAAATTCCATTTCAAACAAATACCCTGGGCCAGGGATGTAGCTCAGTGATGCCACACTTGCTGGAAAGTGCAAGCTCCTGATTTTAATTCATGGAATATGAGGATAGATGGAGAGAGAGCCTTCAAAAAGTAAGGTA
>PVIR01004971.1:0-75243 GCA_004026965.1 Petromus typicus
TTTTTTTTTTTTTTTACTTTCCTATGTTTATAAAATATCTACACTGATTATGCACTATGGTTGTGAAGAACAATAACTTACTTTTATTCAAAAGAAAAGAAATGGATTTTTCTGGCTTATAAAAGATAAACTAGCAACAAGTCAATTTTATTTATTTTCTGCTTCAGCTTTGCAAGAGATAAATGAAGTAGAGTTAAATAACTGACTTTCCTATTCTGTTCAGAAATTAAAAGTGCTTAAATAGTTAAGTAGATTTATGTGGCTAAGTGAAGGAATTTGGCGTTGCTGTACTTGAAAACCATGGTTTTATCTTAAAGTATTTATTTGAAATATATATTAGTATAAAATAACTTAAAACTTCTAAAGCATGCTAACTTATCCAGACAAATTGTATCTATTTAATAATTTAAGTCTCAGGTCAGGGATTTAAGTCAGTGGCACCACTGCCTGCCTTACAAACTACCTTACGAAGGTCAAGAGTTCAGTCTCCCCAACCCCAGAAACACTCAACTTTGGGATCTGAAATAAGGAGTCAACAGATGACATTCTTGATATTCATATGTAATGAGAAATTTAACATTCTTGCAATTATTTTAGAACAGACTGCGATAAGATTTTTTAATTAAGCATATGACAGTTTAGCTTAGACTGCTGGGAAATTAGAGACTTAAATAAGAAAAAATATTACTATTTTGAAGGATGATCAGGGAAGCTTTGTTGGAAGATCTTAAAATGACATTTAAAGGAAGTGTCTAATTTTGTGGAAGAGAAGGACTCCAGTTGTTTAAAAATCATACAGAATAAGGAATATTTAAGAATTTGTTTCATCCCCATCTGGAGGTGCCTGTGTCCTAATGTGAATTTAACCATGTTTTGACATCACACTTAAGTATTTCCTCATCCCAGTAAAATATGAATGTTCAAGGACATCGGAAGAAAATTTTACCTAAGGCAAATATATTTCTCCATATTTCAGTCTCTTCATTTTTCAAATGATGTTATAAATGTCCACCTCATAGGATACTCTCAGAGTTATTACTTGGTGTTGATGGCCCCTAAAACCACAGTCAGTATCACTGCCCAGTCCAAGCTCCTCCTCCCAGAGGTCTCAGATCAGCATGCTTGTTATTCTACCAGCAGTCCTGGGCACTGACACATGCAAAGTTCTGTCAATCCAGCTCACTGCAGCTGTGGTTACCAGAGATTCTAGTGCTGATGCATTGTGCTGGCATTCAGTACCTCTGTGATGGACCTCAGCTGCTTGAACTCTGATTCCAACAGCAAAACCATCTCACAGCATAAATCATACTGTTGGAAATACCTTAACTGGCCAAGTGGATACGGTATGGCCAGAGACCTGATGTCCACAAAATCATCTGTAGCAAGCAGGTTATTCCTAGAGTTCAGGAATTGTCTTCAAGGAAATGCTACAGGGGGAGAGAAGAGGAATTTGCAAAAACTCCTTATAATATGACCCCTTCTACACATACAAAAATAAATTAGTTACAGAAATCTTTCTTCACCCCATGGTCACTGTTTTTTTCAGCACAAAAGCTTGATTACACATTTTTTTCAGCTTTGTTGATGTCCTGAATTCAATGCAAGACTTCTTAGAAGTAAGAAAGGTAAATACAGTTAGTCTAGATCTGTTGAGTGATCTCATAGACATGCATTAGTACATCAGACTGATTAATATTAAAAAATACATATGCCCAACAAATTCATTCTTGAGGCAAAGAAAGCAAAGTAATAGTAAAATAAGGTGAAATTTATCAGGAAGTATTAACTAGAATCTACTCCTTTACTCATATATTTCTTTAGGGTAATAAAAATGACAGCTCTTAATAATTATTTTATTTAGTCAGACCTTTATTATTTTTAAATATCCTAAAATATTCACCTATCCCTTCATTCACTTAGTAAATATATAGAGAATACTAAGTATGTAATAAGTACTACTCTAGACCCTAAACTTAAAGTATAATACAAGTTAAGCATTTGCTTTCACATAACTTGCTTTGTATTCTGAGACAATACATATAAAGAAAATCATTTCAAGTGATGTTAAATGTAACTAAGAAAATAAATAGTTGAAACAACAAGTCATTATATTTTGTGAAAAATTTGAAAATTTCATTTTGAGACACCTATCTACTACAGTAGCCTATTGTTTTTGTTTGTTTGCTTTTTGAGACAGGATCTCACTTTGCAGTTCAGGCTGGCCCTGAGCTCAGCCACAGGCTCACATCACAGCAATCCTCCTGCCTCTGCCTCCTGAGTACTGGGATTATAGGCACGAGCCACAATGCCCAGAACTGTGCTGTGTGATAATGATTGCTGCTAGCCATAAGTCTCCAGGCCCAGTTTTGGATGTGGTTACAGGGAGTGGGGGACGGACACCAAACCTGGGCCCTTGCGCTTGCAAGACAGGCACTGGAACCACTGAGCTAAATCCCTTGCCCAGTAGCCTATTTTTTATGGCAGTACTGAGGTTTAAATGCAGGCCATTCACACTAAGTTACTTCCCTACCCCCCTCACTATTTAAAAAAAAAAAAGTTCTGAGACAGTGTGTTGCTAAATGATTAAGTTGTCCAGGGTCAAACTTGCGATCTTTCTGCCTCAAGTCTCACATTGCTGAGATTATAGGCACACAACATCAAGGTCAGCTCTCAGGGAAGAAGAAAAATTACTAATTTCTTAGAAAACATACTAATGAGAATGTTGGTTTCTTACTAAAAACTTATGTTGCTGGACTAAACTGCACGAATTTGGTCTATTAAAACAATATACTATATACTTTCTACCTTACAGTTTTTGAGACTAGAATTTCTGAATGTGTTCCACAAGGCCATAGTCAAATAGGGGTGGAGCTTCATTTGTTTTCCCTGAATTTTTCTTTCTTAATTTCAAAGGGAGCAGTTTGCCTTCTTACTTTGCCTGTCTTGTACAGGCTGCTGATTATTTGCTTCATAGTCATTTCTCATTTTCAGTACCAACCACTGTGAGCAGAATGCTCATGATTCTCATTCCTGATGCTGCTTCTCATCTCCCCTACCTTTTCTGGCTCTTAGCTGGCTCTCAGTTTCCAAGTAAACTGACTTGCTGCCTTAATTTCATCTGAAAACTGAAATTTAATTTCCCTCTGCTGTGTAAAATGTACAGATTTGGGGATTTAGACATAGACATATGTAGCAGGAAAGTATTCTGCCTACCCCTGTGCGCTGAGTTTATTTGAATACAAAGGAAGTAGTATGTTCTACAGATCATCCAAAAGAAATAGCAAAGAGCCAGCCAGTCATTATGTTGCCCATAGGCAGTGCCTTCTCCCTGCATTTAAGATTCTTTCTGCACAGAGAGAGAGAGAGGTCTGAAAGTTCCAGAGTGACCAGAGGGAAGAACGGGAGCATTCTGTTGATTCATTTCACAATGTAAGCTTCCCCATTAGAGTTCTCCTAAAACAAAGCTCAAAAGCTGAATTTTACCTAATGTGCTGAAAATTCTTTGGTTCATTGAAGTAGGATTTTATCTGTGAATTTTATTCATTCCTTCCTTTATTATTCATCAAATATTTATTGAAGATAATGTTTGCCCATCAGATAATAAATAATGGTGCTCTTTCATGTAGCTGCTATTGTGTCTTTGCTCGATTCTTATTTCCTCCTAGACTTATATATCCCTTAAGTTTAAATGTCAGCAGCTCTTGAAGTCAAATAAATTTTCAGTGTGAAGAGATAGTAACTCTTAGGTCTAGAATGATTAAATAGTAATCTGTGTTGTGTCATTTTGGTAGCAGTAATAATTCTGCTGAAATATTCCTTCTACTGCCCTTTATTTGATGTTTAAAATTCATCGCTGATAAGGTATGAGCTTTCAGTGTTATAATTCATAAAAATTGGAAATCTAAAGGGAAAAATAAAATGAAATAGTTAATAGCACCAAAAATTCAGCACATATTAAATGTAAGTGTGCTAGATAAGATGTAATTTTGTATTATTATTATTATTATTATTTAGTTTTTTGAAACAGAGTCTCACTTTGTAGTTCAGGCTGGCCCTTACCTCACTATATAGCCTGCTACTCTTGAACTCATGGCAATCCTCCTGCCTCTGTCTCCTCAGTGCTGGGATTGCAGTTGTGAGCCACTGTGCCTGGCCTAGTTTTCTTTTTTGACATAATAGCAGAGAATGGAAGGAATTCCAGAAGTGAAAAGACACATGTGTCTATTTAGCCAGTGGTTTAGTGTATATTGAGAGGTCGTTTTGTACAGGACACGATACTAGGCATTGTGGTTTCTCAGGGGTGCTCTTTACCTGGCTATGTTTTGAATGAAATGGCAAATGAAACAAAAGGCAAAATCAATGGAAGATATCAATACCATCATTTCATATCAATAAAGACTCAGTTCACCCACAGAGTTTTGTATAAAGGGCAGACCTCTTTGTTAATCCCCAACTTAGAGGACTGTAATGATGTATGACACTGTCTCTCAGATCTGCCAGATGGCCAGGTAGGGCATGGAAGGATGAAGGAAAGGAGCAGGACTCCCCTTCGCCGGGCAGTGAGGCCCATGTGAGGAAAATGGGTTGTAGACAATCTTATCACTACCAGCGCAAATACAGTAAGACCCAGTTTTCATTATCCTTCCCATGTAAATGAGGAATGATAATTTCAGTATCTTACATTTATTGTCTTGTTGGCAGTAAAGCATTTTTTTGAAAGTATAAAGTTAAAGAAATAATACATCAAATATCTGTTTCCCATTTCTTTTTTTTTTTTTTTTTTCCACGTTCATGTCCAGGATGCCTCTTCTCACTATAGAATGAAACATATAGTAAGCTTTTCAAACAGTCTAGACCATTAAGCATTCTTTAAAAAAGAAGATCAAAGAAAAAAATTGAGATGGTAATAAAGGAAACAAAGCTTATCTATGTAGAGGCTGGGGGTTATAGGATGTGTAGGGGAATGGGAAAAATGAGAATCAAATCATGCCATATAGTGGTGCAAATTGTCAGTGTTGAGTGGGATCATGATTTGAATATAAAATGTACCTACTTCACAATTTTAAAAAAGATAAAACAAACAGGAAAAAATTAAGATCAAAGTTTTAAACATTTTACTTAGGAGTTGACAGATCAAATTTGCCACTTAAAGATATTAAATTGTTGAAACAGAATTATTATTCCTTCTATTGCCCTTTATTTGATGTCTAAAATTTCACCTAATTATTCACTTAATTATGATTATTGACTTTACTGTAGAAACATTGGTCCAAAAAATTGTAAAGTAACTGATTTGGGTAATGTAGTAACCTCGGCCTCTAGCTGAAAATAATGGAATAAGTTCATTAGTCAAGTAATATGACCAAATTCTTAAAAGAAAGAATATGTCAGTTGAGAATTGCATAAACAAATAACCTGTCTTTCAACAAAGGGGACAAATGAAAGACACTGTTGAAGAATGAAAATTGAGAATGTTTGACAATGATAATATTTTATTAAAGAAATCTCTCTGGAAGCAAAATGATAAAGTAAATGTTAGAGTTGTAAGAGTGACACTATATATGTAAATTGGTAAAATTGGGATGAATATGAAAAAATGGTCTTTTTGTAAAGAGTATTCATAAATAATCTTATGATGTTAGATTTTAAAATGAAGGAGTTAAAATTTCAGACAAAATTTGATTGATTTTAGAACTTGGGAAATATATATAAAATTTTTAAGTGAAACAGCAAATATTCATAAACCAACAAGAGAGAAAACTAGAACAGCAAATTAAAAACTTAAAACTATTGAATTGGAGAGGAAAATATAGGATGAACAAGAGTAATACAGAAATTTCACAACAAAAGTTGCTAAAAATCTAATCTATTTATCCATAAATAAAATAGTTGTAAAAATAAGTTCAGTAAATATAAAAAGTTCTAAAATTTTAACATTTCAAAATGCCAAAGGTTCTGTTGATTTTAAGAAAGTTACTCAAAATACAAGGACACTATCACTTTACATATATTAACAAGGACTTTGACTGGAAAATTAATAATATTTGAAAAGTTATATTGAAAAAATTACAGTTTATCGTGAAAAAATATCATCAGCAAAACAGGTAGTTATAACATCATAGAGGTGTAGTCCATGAGAACAGTATAATAATTTTGTTTTGCTTGAGCATAATGACATAGATTCAGGTGAACAGTGAAAATAAGCTACAAGAAAGGGCCCACTGTTCAGAATTCTATTGGAGAATTATCCTACATTACTCAGTTATTTATACAACAAGCAAATAAAAATGTAAACACATAGATCTGCTTGTCTAAATATCTTGAGTGAATATCTAAAGAACTCAATATATATTCATTCTGTCCTTTGTAATTGTTAAAATATATATTCCATTTTACAATATGACATTTTTCTGATTCTCCTATTTGGATTTGAGCCTTTTGATGTATTTTATTTTCATCATTATTTCTCTTGCATTGAAAAGAGATTTTGAAGGCCTCTTGCTGCATGAAACAGGAGAACAAGACCAAGATGATTGTGTTTCTTTGTATACCTGGTCATCAGCATTCCTGCTGAGACCATACTCTCATGGTATTCTTTGAAAGTGGAGAACATCTTGACACGGAATTTCTAGTGTAGTATTTTCTTTCCTTATTAATTACAATACTCATATTTTACAGCCTTTTAGAAGTGTGTCTGTGAAAGAGATAATAGCTGCCAGTTGTCTCTGGCCATGCTTAGTCCTCTCTGAAGTCTCTTTCAGTTTCTATCTCAAAATACTGATTGAGTGCTGTGAGAAATGAGGGAAGAGACTACATTCAAAAGCATTTCCTGTTAGACAGTTGGAGTATCTCAGTTTCTTTTCCCCAAAAGACATACAACAATTTTAACATGTATTTATTTGCCACAGAAATAGCATTTGAGCACGTTGTTCATTTTTCTTCAGAGGCCATTTGGGTGCACACTGAGTTCTTGGTAATGAGTATCATAAAACACCATGACGTCGCATTATCCCTCTTTACAGAAAAGCAGTGTTGGATGCTTAATCGTGAGAAGTGTTTTCATGATGATCTTCATCACACCAAATGTCCAATATTGGCTTGAGGAAATGTGTGAGGTTCAGGGTCATTTTGTTCTGTTTAGAGTTCTGAAGCCTTAAATTCTTTTTTTGTTTTTTGAGATAGGGTCTCGCTTTGTACTTCAGCCTGGCCCTGAGCTCAGCCTCAAACTCACATCACACCAATCCTCCTGTCTCTGCCTCCCAAGTGCTTGAATTACAGGCATAAGCCACTACACCCAGCACTGTGGTATGTGGTACTGGTTGCTGCTGGGCATGAGTCTCCATGCCCAGTACTGTATGTGGTTGGGTGGGGGGGGATCAAACCTGGGACCTTGTGCTTGCAAGACAGGCACCAGAACCACTGAGCTAAATCCCTGGCCCAAAACTTATATACTCTTACAGTGTCCATTGATGTTTTCTCTAGCTTTCTTGTATATCTTAGATGCTTTGGCAAAAGTAGGAAATAACAATGGGGAGTAGAGGGAGAGATGCACTGTTGAAATTTTCTTGGATGCCACATTGTAAAAGACTAAGCTCACTAAGTGTTTCATAACAAATATTGATGTCTGCTTTAAGTGAGGCAAATATATCTGTGATATATATGTATGAATATATATTACTTTAGAGTCTACTAGAACCAATTCTTACTTAAATCAGACACAGAAGTATCAGAAAAATTCACAAAATTGTTTTTTTCTTTTATATGAAAACAAAATCCTCTTGGTTTAAAAAATACTGTATATTCAGAATATTTTTGGAACTATATTTTTTAAATTGTGGCTTTCCATTGAAATTAATGATTTTTACTTACTGAAATATCATCTTAGTTATAGAAGTAAAAATTGGAACAATCAAGTTTATTTATAAAAATTAATATTTGCAAGAGTTAATTCAGCTTCCTAGGGTTCAAACCTTATCAATAACATATATCTCAAAATATTTAATTAAAAAAATCCCTAATTCTTTATTTTGAATGCAGAGTTTCATACCCAAGAAAAGGAAAAAGATTTGAAACTAAAGCAGAAGACTGTATTGGTAGAAGCTATTTCATGACTTTCTCTATCAATACCTTAAATTACAAATTAGAAAGAATTTTATCTCTAGATCTTGGAAGACTAATTGACCCTGGGAGTAATTGTCTCATTGGAAGAAAAGAAAGTAAAACCTAAAACTTCAAGCACTTACCTCCCCCTTTCAGCCAAATCCCTGGTTGATCAGTGTAGAAAAATAATGAGACCTGCTCTCTCTGTTTCCAAAGCACCATCTTGCTATTGTCAACACTCCAGCATTTCTCATTTGAGACACAAATTTATTTCAGTTCCTTATGTGCTCTCTGCTCTCCGCCTCTATTACCATAAATTATTTCCACTAGAGATGTTGGACTGAAAAAATAAAAAGCACCGGGTGTTTTCATGCAAGAGAAATAAATCCTACCCAAAGGAAATAATGGCCCCATTACACTCCAGCGCTCATCCTTGTATGCTCAGAATCTTTGTCTACACCTCGTGTAAGGGCCAATATGTTATTGTATTACAAATGATTAAACACAGTCCTAATCTAAACCAAAGCAGAAGGTTTTGGGGCTTCTGATTTAAAGGCAGTAAAACCATGTCTTAGATAGCTTACATTTTTTTTTTATTCTACTGAACTTCTGTTCAGTATCAGTGTTTGGCCTTACACTTTTGTGTCTACTGTTTCATAAACATAGCGTAAAACTTTAAACTCATCTCTAATCACCTGCAAATGCTGTATGTTAAAAGTTTGGAGAAGTAACTACCAAGTTAAACACTTTCCTATGTGATAATCTTCCAAGGTCAATGTTCTTATCCTTGTTTAATCAATAGTTATATTTTTTAAAAATTATCTTTATTGGTACATTATGAATACACATGATAATTGCACTCAACATTAAGAGTTTGTACCAGAATATGATACAACTTGATTCTCATTTTCTCCCCATTTCCCCCCGCCCCTATATACACAATCTTTTTCTTTTTTCTTTACTATTACCACATTCGTTTTCCCTTCATTATTTACCCTTACACTCTTTCCTTTTAAATATTTTCTGCTTTGTAATATCAGCTATACATACTGAAACTCACTTACAACTCTAGATTCTCATATCAGAGAACAGATATGATATTTACACATCTGTGACCTGTTTCTTTCACTTATGACAACATCCTCAGGGTACATCCATTTGCGTGTGAATGACTCAATCTTACCATTTTTAGTGGAAGAGTAATACTCCATACTATAAAGAACCACATCTTCTTTATTTAGTCTCCAGTTGATGAACATTTGAGTTGTTTCCAAGACTTAGCATAAAGAAGGTATAGGAATGTTAAATACCCCAATATCAATCTCTGAAATTGAAAATGTAAGTAAAAACCTGCCAACAGAGAAAAGCCCTGGACCTGATGGCTTTACTGATGAATTCTATAAAACTTGTAAAGAAGAGTTAGTGCCTCTACTACTTAAACTCTTTAATGAAACTGAAAGGGAAGCAGTACTCCCAAACTCATTCCTGGAAGCAACCATTACCCTGATTCCAAAAGCAGAGAAAGACCCAACCAAAAAAGAGAACTACAGGCCAATATCCCTAATGAGCATCAATGCAAAAATCCTCAATAAGATACTAGCAAAAAGAATACAGAGAATTGTCAAAAAGGTTATACACCCTGACCAAGTTGGATTCATCCCAGGGATGCAAGGATGCTTCAGCATACATAAATCAATAAATGTTACACACTGTATTAATAGACTGAAGAACAAAAACCATATGGTCATCTCAATTGATGCAGAAAAGGTGTTGGAAAAAATACAACACCCATTTATGTTCAAAACTCTACAGAAGACTGAAATAGATGGTCTCTAACTCAAACTAATAAAAGCTATCTATGAGAAACCATCAGCCAGCATCACACTAAATGGTCAAAAATTGAAACCTTTCATACTAAGATCAGGAACAAGACAAGGATGCCCTCTCTCACCACTTCTGTTCAATATAGTTCTGGAAATATTAGCCATAGCAATTAGGCAAGAGATAGAAATAAAGGGAATAAAGATAGGAAAAGAAGTTAAATTGTCAGTATTTGCTGATGACATGATACTCTATCAAGAGGATCCTAAAAACTCAATTAAAAAACTGCTGGACCTAATAGCCAAATTTAGTTGTGTAGCTGGATACAAGTTCAGTGTTCAAAAATCAATAGCCTTTGTATACACAAACAGTAGACTCACTGAGATAGAAATTGGGGAGTCAGTCCTTTTCACAATAGCACCCCAAAATAAAATACCTAGGAATTAATCTAACAAAGGAGGTGAAAGACCTCTACTCTGTAAACTATAGCACTCTGAAAAAGGAGATAGAAGATGATGTCAAAAAATGGAAAGACATACCTTGCTCCTGAGTAGGAAGAACCAATATCATCAAAATGGCTATACTCCCAAAACTTATACAGATTCAACACAATCCTGATTGAAATCCCAACAGCATATTTCACAGATCTAGAGAAAAAAAATCCAAACTTTCATCCTGAACCACAAAAGACCTAGAATAGCCAAAGCAATTCTAAGCAACAGGGACATGGTGGGGGAGATTACAACCCCGAACCTGAAACTATACTATAAAGCCACCATGATAAAAACTGCATGGTACTGGCAAAGTAACAGAGTTGAGGATCAATGGAGTAGATTAGTAGAAGATCTAGAAATTACTCCAGATACACTGAGCCACCTCATCTTTGACAAAGGAGCCAAAAATCCTCAATGGAGAAAAGATAGCCTCTACAACAAGTGGTGCTGGAAAAACTGAGCTTTAACCTGCCAAAGACTAAAACTACACCTAGCTCTTTCCCTGTGTACCAAGCTAAAATCAGAGTGGATGAGAGACCTAAATATTAAAACAGACACTTTGAACCTGCTGAAAAACAGGTTAGGTAAAACTCTTCAAGACACTGGCTTATGGAAAGATTTCATGAGCAAAACCTCTACAGCACAAGAATTGGCAGAAGAAATCAACAAATGGGACCTCATTCTTTTAAAAGGCTTCTGCACAGCAAAGGAAACCACTAACAGAGTGAAAAGGCAACCAACAATGTGGGAAAAAATCTTTACCAGCTGTTCCTCAGACAAAAGGCTACTATCTAGAATATATAAAGAGCTTTAAAAAAAATCAGCCCACCCAATTTTAATGACCCAGTTCAAAAATGGGCATCTGAAATGAATAGATACTTTTCAAAGGACAAAGTAAGAGATGCTAAGAAGTATATGAAGAAATGCTCAACCTCATTAGTCATTTGATTAGTCACAACAACACTGAGATTTCATCTCACTACACAAAGAATGGCTGCCATGTCAGAATTAGCCAGCAGCAAATGTTGGCGAGTCTGTGGAGAAAAGGGAACATTTCTCCACTGCTGGTGGGACTGTAGACTTATACAACCTCTGTGGAGATTCCTCAAAAAACTAGGATTGGAGGTTGCATTTGACCTGGCCATCGCTCTGGTAGGTATATACACAAAAGAATTAAAAGAGTTAATTAATCATTATAATTTTTATTAAAGTAATGAGAAGAATTCCCATGTTACTGAGAGCTTGCCATACAACAGGCTGTCCATGAAGTATTTTACATATGAAACCTCACACTATTCTGACCATATAGAACCTGTATAATTCCAATTAAAACAAAGTATTTTAGTGAAGACTGATTTTATAAGTGTCTGAAAATTGTCATTGGTGGAACATACAAATTTGTTTTATGAGAAATCTAGGTCTCTTACTTCTGTGAATTCAGATCTTACCTCTCTTACAGAAGTTAATGTACATCTCACATCCAAACATGAAAGGTATGTTTTCCCCACTTTAAAGTGGTAGTTCTGTGTAGAATGCAGAACTTACACTTAATACAGTGAGCGTTATCATATACTTGTTTGGCTGGCTTCCCATTGTCATTCATATGTGCCATTCTGACATTAGCCACATGGCAAAAGTGGTGCCTTGGTAGTTTTTTTCTCTCTTTGTGGTACCTGGCTTGCTGATGACCATATAGTAGATGCTTTCTCTGTTAGAGAATTCCTTTTTAGTCAGATGAGTCATGCATGGTGGGGAAAAGAGCTTAATTAAGTGCAGAGGAGGCCGGTTCAGATTTCCATTCTGGGTATGTCCATTCTGGCAGGTTTCAAAGAAACAGTCTTTTGCACTGTTTTGCCTTTTCAAACCAGAGAATTAAAATACATAGCCACTTAATCTGGTTCTTTACTTCACTGTCTTTGAAATCATTTTAATCTGTACAAGTCGAGGTGGAAAAGAATAGCAGGCTCATCAGTTGTTACTACTGGAAAAAGCCCCACCTAACAGGATGCCAGCTGTCCCATTTCCCAACTTAAGCATTTTCTTTCTTGTATATGAAAACATACATGATGCATACTGAGTTGTCTTAGTTACCTTTTTAAAGAGAAGATAAAAAGAACCAGTCAGATCCAATTTTACATGATATTATTTCAGTAGTCATACAAAATTGTGAACAAGAAACCTGAAGTGACAGTTCTGATCATGACTATCATGTAAGTTTAACTGGCACTTGAAGACATTGTAAAAATAAGAAATCGAAAAGAAATGAGATTACTCATCTTCCCGGAAGTGACATAACTTGGCCACAGAGTGTACAGCATGGGCACTTGCCTCCATGCAGTCCCACACCTGTGTCTGTGGCAAATTCATAATACAACGAGCCGTAATTCAATCATTATTATGACCAAATGGTCTTTTCCTTGACTCAGGGAGCCCTCCTCTCTTATTCTAACACCATTGTGCATATCCTAACAAGAACAATAAGCTGACTATAATTTTCGACAGGAGAAAAAAAAATTAGTCTTCTTGCTTTCTGAATTTCAAGCCATGAGACACCATGTCCTAAATATATCATGAAAATAATTAGTCCTCATTTACCACATTCGTCCTTCTTCCTATAAAATTAGGCCCAAACTAACACTACTTTGGGAATCAAAGAAAATCTTATCTCCTTTATTTTAGAATGTATTACTAGAAGTACATTTAAAGTTCAGTATTATTGGCATTCAATTTAAATAAATACATTTTTGTATTCAACTAAAAATGTCTACTTGCAAGACCAAGAGGCCAGTTTTATAATTAGAATTGTAATATAAGTCTTAGATGACTTTGTGTATTCTATGTTCTGGCTATAATTATTAGAACTATACTGTCCATAAATAGGGGTTTAACATACACTTCTCTGACTAAGAGCTGTGTACCATATGTGTAATATATTAGAAACTCAAAGCATACATATACTAAGAATTAAGTTTCATTCTAGTTGAAATATCTTCGACTCTTTCTGCTACTACTCTGCTGTCAGCCAATGACGACTCTTATCTGGGTACTACACTGGCTTGCTTGCTGTTTTTTATGTCCTGCCTAATTATAATTTTTTCTCTACTCAAGCACCAGACTGGATCTTTCAAAATTCAAGTCAGATCAAATCAATGTTAAACTCAAAATTCTCCTGGCTCTTCATTTCATTCTTAGAATAGCACATGGCTAGATAATGGCTGACCAAGTCTTACATGATGTTAGAGAGTAAATGTAAGGAGACAGTAACCCTTTGGCTACCTGAGTATGAATCGTGTGTGTCTGTTTATGTGTCTTGAGTCAGAATCTAAATGTCTTGGACTTGGGTTTTCTGATTGAATCAATAAATTAATTAATAGGAAAAGGTTTGATGCATCTTTACCAGCTAATTTAAGGTGGTCTAAGTGACAGCATGGACTGTATCTCATCTATTAGTGCATTTCAGAGGGACCAAGCAAAGGCCTAAGCAGTCACCTCAAGGTTACTTTTAAACTGAGCTATTGTAATATACACTACTCTGGGTTACAGGTGCATAACTTCAGAGATCTATGCATGTAGAGTTCAGGAATTTACTTTTACATAAGAAGATACTTATAACCATAATCAAATATTCTTTTTCTGAGATGTCAAGTAGCTATTTAATGAAATGTCTTATCCTTTTTCCTATATTATTTTACAGGGCAGCATACCGGCTGATCAATAGTACAGTATTCAGTTTTATAATGCTGAATAATTAATATCCTTCAGGCCATCTAGATAACCATGTAATCCTTACTATATCCTGGTTTCATTTATTTTGACATTTTGTTTCTGAATAGATGTTAGGAAATGATTGTTCTTGGATAGTAGTCTTTATAAAGTTTATAGTCTTTAAACAGAAAAATCAACTCATTGCCTTTAGACCAAGCATAGGTATGATTATACTGTCCAGCATCCTAAGCAAAATACTGCTGTTCTATGACATTTTGTTGATGGTAATGTAATCTTCTCAGATAATTACAGAACCTACACAAATATTGCTAACCTTTCTGTTCTATTCGGGACTGCAAAGTAGATTCTTTCCATTACAGACTGCCTTAAAATATGTAGGGGAAATGAGGGTTGATGAAACTAGAGGAACAGCAATGACTGAAGTGTGTTTTAAAAAAAGCAATCACAATTCCTGAAAGAAAAGTAATTGCAATAAAAATAAATGCAAGAATCTTTAAACAACTTATGCTTCTCTCAAGCAAAATAAATAGAAACTATCTGATTGACAGTTTTGTGAAGTAACACGGCAGGAAGTGGCTTGCAGTGATGGATTGTGCTGTTCTATTCGAGAAAGTGTTGTTACTTAGTAGTCCAAAAGTACAGTCCAAATGTGAAAATTGACTGGGTTTACTGGTGCTCACTGTCCCTGATAAAAGCAACTACCCTTCAGAGAAACTCACCTGCAGCACAAGCCACAAATTGGTTCTTCAAATACTAAAGAAAATGTGAAATTGTCAAGGGATAGGGAAACAAAGCACAACACAGGGAAAAATATCATCAACAAGATATTACAAAAACAACTTTGATAGGGCTGGAGATTTAGTTCAATGGTTCGTGTGCCTGCCTAGCAAGGGCAAGTTCCCAATTTTGATCCCAGGTAACTACATACCACGATTCTGGGTATGGTAGCTCCTGCTAGTCATTGCAGCACTTGAGAGGCTGAGGCAGGAGGATTGCCTTGAGTTCAAGACTAGCTTGGGCTACAAAGTGAGTTCAGGACCAGCCTGAACTATAAAGCAAGACCCTATCTCAAAAAACAAGAAACTGAAAAAACCTTGTGATAGTTCCCACAAACTAAATGAGTAAAATAAGGCACACTTATCAGCTTATAATTCTAGAGCAAAGAATCCTGAAAACAGAGGAGTTTTTCCTTCAGGAAGTTCCATTGGCCAACCCATTCCTTGTCTATGTTCAGGGAAATGCCCTGTTTTTTTTTTTTTTTTTTCCATGGCCCACTCCCAGTACTATCCATTCTCGGACTCACATCCTCCTTTCTTTTCCAATGCGGGTATTAAACTCAGGACCTTTGCACTGAGCTACATCCCTGGCCCTTAACTCTTCATTTTGAAAAGGATCTCACTAAATACAAGCATGCACTACCATGCCCAGATGTCCCTTATTTTTATAATAAAGACTTAGGGGATAACACTGGGTGCATGTGGATAATCTCTTCTCAAATTTATAAATGAACTCTATTTGTAAAGCAGCTCTTCTTATGTGTGTGAGTTAAAATATCCAAGGTCTTTAGGAACTAGACTGTGGGAGAGATTACTTCAAAGACAAGAGACAATCAAAAACTTCAGTTATTGGAATTGTTAAAGTACTTTGTTTTTAGTTTAACAGTTATCTGGGTTGATATGCTACCATTCTACTTTATTCAAATTAATAGATCTCCAACAGCTGGGAGATTAAATCCTTTGGTGTTGTCATTCAGGATACTTTATTGTTGGTTTTCCAGACATTTTTGCTTAAAATTTTTTTCTTTACTATCGAAAGGTTTCATATTTAAATCCCTTTGGAATCACAAAGTTTCTGTCTTTGTAATGATATCATTTTAATTAATTATTCTGTAACCAGCAGTGATCTTTAACTTCTGCTCTCCCTGTTTGTGGTCATCGTAAAGGTCAGGGGCATCTTGGACTGACTGGATCTTTCTGTCTCATCAGAACCTGTCACACAGGCACAGTCACAGTCAGGGTTGTGACTTAAGTAAGTCACATCCTAAATCCTGCCTAGGACCTCACTCAGGAGGAGTCCTCCAGATGTCTCTTGGTGGTGGATGGGCCATTGTCAGGAAGAAAAGGGCAGCGTTCCTTTGAGGAATGGTACTGCATAATGATCTCAAGACAAATCCATTTATTAGAAGTTGTGTGGATTAATACAAGGTAGAGAACAGGTATTTTGATAATGCCATATGTTATTGAAGCATATGAGTAAAGTAGATGCTTTGAAAAGTGTAGTGTTAGGCACGTGGCAGAATATAAACAAACACGATGCAAAGATCCCCTGCATGATTGGAAATTAACACGGCATGCTTTCTATTGCAAGAAATATTATTTTAGAAAGCAGATGTTAATGAGTTATGTTTGTCCCTAAAATATAGATAGGGAATGAGACAAGGTCACTTAAAAGTTAGTAGCAAAGCTAAAACTTCATAATCTAATAATAAGAGACTAACTATAATTAATACATTGTGTATTGTTATCTTCACAGTAGGTATTCAGAGTAGAATACTTAAACCAACAAGATTCTTAGTAAAAAGAAACAGATAACATCATAAAACTTTCTTTTCAGTCATCTAAAACTAATAGTATAAAATCAAAGTAACGAGCATATATATCAAAAAAATTTTTAAATTCAAATCTCTATTGGTACATTATGAATACACATCATCATCACATTCAACATTGAGAGTTGGTACCAGAATATGGAGTGATTGGATTTTCATATTTTCCCCTCCCCTTACCTACCCACATATACAATAAGCTTTGTCTTTTTTAATTACTATAACACTCTTTTTCCCCTCGTTATTTACCCCCACAACCTCTTTCCTTTTAAATATTTTCTATTTCACACTATCAACTATAAATACTAGAACTCATTTACATCTTCATTTTCTCATATCAGAGAAAAGATATGATATTTACACATCTGTGACCTATTTATTTCATTTATGAGGATAACCTGAAGACACATCCATTTTAGTAAGAATGACTCAATCTTAAATATCTGTGCACCAAATTCTAATGCACTCAACTATATAAAACATAAATAGACATGAAAAACCAGATAAACAACAATACAATAATAGTAGATAAACCTCAATACTCCACTGTCACAAAAATACAGATCAACTGGACAGAAAATCAATAAGTATTTGAGCTAAACCAAACTCTTCAACAAATGGACTTAATAGATGCCTACAGAGTATTTTACCTACAAAGTCAGAATTTACATTGTTCTCAGCTGCTCATGGATCATTCTCCAAAATAGACCATGCGTTAGTTCTTAGAACAGGTTTAAGTTGATGTAAATGAATTGAAGTTATCTCCTGTGTATTCTAAGACCACAGTGTCTTGAAATTGGAGCTGCATAGCAAAAGAAAGTTCAGGACCCTCACAAACACATGGAAACTGAACAACACTCTGCTGACTAACCAATGAGTCACAGAAGACATTATAGAAGAAATTAGATAGTTCTTAAAACTAAAAAATAACCCCAGTACAACACATAGAAATTTATGGGACACAATGAAAGCTGTTCCATAAGGAAAATT
This sequence comes from Petromus typicus, assembly GCA_004026965.1. Taxonomy (NCBI): domain Eukaryota; kingdom Metazoa; phylum Chordata; class Mammalia; order Rodentia; family Petromuridae; genus Petromus; species Petromus typicus. The sequence goes on from PVIR01004971.1 coordinate 17,737, forward strand.
CATAGCAGGGAATGTCTACATCCAGAAAACAGAGCAAGCTCAAATAAACATCTAAGGCTGAACTTCAAGCAACTAGAAAAAGAGGAGCAAACCAAACCCAAAGCTCATACTAGACAAGAAATTATAAGGATCAGAGCAGAAATTAATGCAATAGAGACTAAGAGAATGATATAAAAAATGAATCGAAGAGTTGGTTCTTTGAAAGGATAAACAAAATTGACAGACTCCTAGCCAGCCTTATCAAACAAAGGAAGGAAAACGCTCATATCTATGCTATTAGGAATGAAAAGGGGGAAATCACCACTGACCCAGAGGAAGTCCAGAGGATAATAAACATCTACTATGAAAATCTGTACTTTAGTAAAATGGAAAATGTGGAAGAAATGGATAGATTTTTAGACACATTTGAACTTCCAAAGCTGAATGAAGAAGATAGAAAAATCTCCAATACCCCAGTATCGATCTGTGAAATTGAAAATGTAATAAAAAAAAATCTGCCAACAAATAAAATCCCTGCTTTACTGCTGAATTCTACAAAACTTTTAAAGAAGAATTAGTGCATCTACTTCTAAAACTCTTTAATGAAATTGAAAGGGGAGCAGTACTCCCAAACTCATTCCTGGAAGCAAGCATTTCCTTGATTCAGTTCTGGAAATACTAACCACAGAAATTAGGCAAGAGAAAGTAATAAAAACAATAAATATAGGAAAATAAGAAGTTACATTGTCATTATTTGCTGATGACATGATATTCTATCGAGAGGATCCTAAAAACTCAACTAAAAAACTGCTAAACCTAATTACCAAATTCAGTACCGTAGCTGGATACGAGGTCAGTGCTCAAAAATCAATAACCTTTGTATATAGAAGCTAATTCATTCTCTCACGTTTTTCCTCCTTTCTCCTCCCTCTCTGTCCCCTCAAAGCAAATCTAGGAACCAGCATTCCTCTTTCTCAAGACAAATCATGAAAAAGAGAAGTGCTCTCTTCTTAAGCCCCAAATATATAAACGAGCCACATTTCCCTCTCCCTTGAAGACTAATTCCACAGAAATTCTGATTCATCTACTGGAGGGAAATGCTGCATAGAGACTGAAGCGAATCTTGGCTAACAGGCTTTGCTGTTTTCTTCTCGGCTTTTATCATGAAATGCTACCTTTTGGTCCAGCTCTACTCCCACACAGCTGTCCATTCTTCACTGAACATTGGTATCCATTGAGGCACTTAGTAAATCTCTTAAATGCCCATGCGGTGCCCAGGTGACTACAGGAGCCCTTGCTGTGACTGCTGAGCTTTACATAACAATTCAAAGGTAAAGGTGACACCCAAAGAGTTTGAATCCACTTGTTATTAACACGGTCCTTACTGTAATTATACTTCAAACATAATTTGAGAAATCATTTCTTTCAAAATTGAGAATAGCATGGTGTGGTGATAGACTTTCACAGAGAACTACATGGTAAAAAAAGTGATGAACTATTCAGATCTCCATTTTTGTGTGCAAAATGAGTGAAGAAAAGTGAAAAAGTAGCAGAAGAAAACTTTCAACATTTCATATGCAAGAGACTAGAAATCCTCAAAAGAAGGTGGATCTGTGACATCAGATGGATGGTCTGAGTGTCTTCTTCCTGATTCTCATTTCATATTCATTTATACATTTTTGGATGCCCAACGAATGGGCCTATGTGTACACAGACATCTAAGACTGAAATTACCCAGTATAATTTGGATCTTGAATGTTCCCCTGTGCATTAAAGGCTTGATTTCCAGACTGTGGTGCTTTTGAGATATGGTGGAACCTTTGGTAAATGGGTTCTCAGTAGGAAGCAAGATGACAGGATACAGGCCCTTGAAAGGGAGAGAATGGAGAGTGTCTCTTTTTTCACCTCAGAACTGCCCGGAGGTCGAGATACTCCCCATGTAATGCAGGGTGTCTGCCCATGCTCAGAGCAACAGGGTGGAAGCATCGAGACTGACGTCTCTGAGACTGTACAAAATAAATATTTCTTCTTTTTAAATTGATTGTGTCAGGCAATTTATCACAGTTACAGAAAAGAGACTAACATAACACCCAAGCAAAACAGATTATCACAATACTCTCTAGTTTAGAAATTGCCTTCTGTATCGGTCATTGCTCATGGCAGATTCTTTCCTTTCCCATTCAGGTTAATTCTTTTTTATCCGTGACTCTCAGAATTCTTACTGTTCCCATCAAAACCCCTTATGACAAATTGGTAATTGTCTTTCTGTCAGTTTACATCCATGCCAGTGTTGGGCTAAACAAACAGCAAACTCAGGGGTTTCTTACCAAAATGTCCACTGTATTTAGTCATAAAGCTTTGAATGGACAAAGAATGTATTCATTTTCCAAAGCTACTTGACTGAAGTAACAAAGTAAAACAATCTTCAGGTTTAGCTTGCTATTGCATTTTTTCATTAAACATATCTATAAGGGCATATTTAGTCCCTGCATATGCAGATATTGCATTAGTAACATTGGATTCTTGCTCTTCAAGGGTTCACTGTCACAACCAAAGAGAAATGTGTATGTAAACAAGATCTAACATCCTTTGGTAAGAGTGACAGAGAGGAGCATGACAAGCCTTAACTGGAAACCGAAGGCACTGCTTGTACTTTAAAGGAATATAAATGTGTTTTAGTGTAAGCTTTCAGAGAAAGGTGTTGGTGAAGATGAACTCTGAGGCATTCTAGGAGTGTGTGTGTGAGGGGCTGTAGACCAAGGAACGAGAGTTGTCTAGAGGACGGTAAAGGATAAATATAGTGTAGAGTACTGAAAGGAGGCAGGGTAAGGAACAGCTATCCTGAGGTTACTGAATTGAACTGAGCTGGTACTGAATTGAACTGAGCTGGCCTGGTGGGGTGTTGCATGGAACACCATGTTTAGTGTCAGAAATTAGTCACCCCGCACCCATGTGTGCTGTAGATACAAAGCATTCATTAGAAGGTAGTTCTACTGTGTTCCCACTACTTTTATTTTGTACCAGGGATTGAACTTAGGATCTTGTTTTTGCCAGGCTCGTGTGGCACCACCGAACTGCATTCCTGGCTTTCTGTTCCCACATCTTATTGTGATGCCATATTATTTTGAACTTTGAAAAACTTTTTAGAATTATATTTGCACCACAGTAAAACATGCACTCTGTTGTGCTGCCGTGGAATCATATTAATATATTTTAAATGTTCTCAAAATGTGTCTTCACAGACCAGTAAATCAACATTACTTGGGAGCCTGCTGGAAATGAGAATTTTTGTGTCTCTGCCTAGGCTGCAGTACGAAAAACATTGGGCTGGAGCCTAGGAGCCTCTTTTTGAACAAGTCCTACAGGTGATTTTGCTGTACATTCAAGTTTGAGAATCATTCTTTGAGTGAACAAAAGGGTAGCTTTCTGGAAAAACTTCCCTAAAAGTGGTTATTGATGCTGTTGTGATTGGTGGTAGTAGTAGTGGAGATGGTAGCTACAATATCATTTTTAAAAGCTCACTTTTAGTGAATTGTTTTTGGATTTTGGACCTCCCTACATTTGTGGTTTTTCTCCTCCATGTTTTATAGGACCTGTGGCATTTTCCCTTTATCGTATACTTTCTGTAATTGTGGGATAGCTCAACTATGACATTCTTACACTATACTAGAACCAGAGGCCATCCTAATGTCAGATAATTCAGGTCAAGGTGTCGATGTTACATTTCCTTTGAATTTGTAAATGTTCCCTAGTGTGACTCTACAGTTTTGGTAAATGGGGGAAAATTATTTTGGTCTAGCTCAGATTCATTGGAGATTTGTTTTCCTTCAAAGAGAAATTCTTGCATTTTAGTTTAAGTATCAATTTAGTTGATAGGTACTTTAATCACCCAGCTGTTATTCAGAGCTATGACTGACTTCTTGTATTATTAATTAAAGCTTACTTTCAAATACCTGTCATTGCCTCAAGGCTTAAAGATGTGAAAAATACTTTTTTTTTTCTTTCTCTTACTTTTTATTTTTTGCTCAAAAGAATTCATCAGAGATAGCTTTGTCTTTTTATACTCTACAAATTTTGCTGGAAATGCTGCCAATAGGGTGGTTAATGATTACAAAGCTGTATAGTAGGTAGAGATTTGTCTTTCTGAATATATATAATTGAGAGCTCAGCTAACACAAATATGGAGACTGAAACAGGGTCTTGGAAAACTTACCCTCCTCCCAATTAGAATAGCCATTATTATGAAAATAGATCATTTAGTAGACAAGTTAACCAGAAACATGTGTTGAGTGTACACTTCATTCTGTAACCATCTTGATTAATGGAGTTCTGTAGTGCTTTCTACTTCAAAAATCATAAAGGCTTGAAGAATTTCAAGAGTTCGACTATTTCAGTCACATAATTTTCATTAATACTAGACTAGAAGTATCCTATTAAGATACCATCTAACATTTATTATAATTGTATGTTTGTAATAATTCTGAATCATTCCTTTTCAAAGCACTTTTTAATAAATATACTAATGTGCTACTGTGTATATTGGTAGAGAAGGGAACAGAGGGATGAGCATCCCCAGGGTTCAAATAAATTTGGTTAGTGGACCATAATACAGAACGATCTGGGAGATACCTAGGACCCATTAAAATATTAAAGACTTATAAATCCAGAAATCTGTTCAATACCAATGTCTAACATCTTTGTGAATGAGTGTTTCAATTTTAATTCTAAATTCTGAAAGTACATTTAAAAATCTTTTTCTGAAAGGTTTTCTGTGACAGTCCATGACTTCTTCATAATTATTAGGAGAGGTCATTTAAAATTTAGGCGCAAATGAAGAAGTGTAAGTAGAATAATGTTTTGGTTTTCTTCATTACAAAGTACTCCGAAATATTTTTATATGGATTTCAGTTTCCCAAAGGCAGTAACTCTGTCAAAGTGCTCTTCAAAGTGGAAGAAAAAGTCAAGTCATTCCTTTTGCTAAATAGTAGAAATATTCCCAAGAGTTTAATTTGCTATAAAAACAGGATGTATCAATAATTTTAAGACACAATAATTAGAATGTCATAAACTGGGGAGACTGAGAAGGATGTAACAAAACACACACATGATTTAACAAATGGATTTAACAAATGTATCCTTTATGTTTAAAGAATTTTTCTGATACAGAAGACACAATCGTTCTTGCTTTCATGTAGGATCAGACGTAGAGTAAATTCCTTTTTAAAGCTATCTTACTACAGTTGAATGGTCTTCTACAGCAATTCGTTGCTGTAGAATTCAACTGTTTTAGTACAGTTGAATAGTTCATAATTTACTTAATTTTTAAAATGTAAATAATTTGTAATAATATATAACAGTAACATCTATTAAGATCAATAGACTAATATAACAAAATAATATTTAATAATTTTGTAAATAATTGCTCATGTGCTTTGTGTCAGAACTCGCTAATTCCTATGGAAATCCTGTGAAGTCAGTATCTTCATCCTACTTTATAATTATTTAATTCAAAAAAGCATTAAAAATAAAATACCTTCCACATTTATTGATTACCGCTGTAAAATCATCATTATGTTTTCTATGTGCATATATATACATACATACAGATCCATGCTCATTTTTCCTGCTGTTAAAAATATGTTTAGAGGAAGAAAAATATTGAGTTTATAGAGTTTGACTTTCTTTCAATATTTCAGTAAAAATTTCCAATATGTCCAATGAGAGTTCATTATATACATTTTTTTTCTATATTTGAATGTAGTGAAATTACGCTGAGGGATTTAAATTGTTCAAGCATGGGAAATTTATATCTTGGATGGGAACATATGTTGTAAATCCTGACCTGGTTTTCAGAAAGCTGATTAGTAGACATATAAACCCATTATATCTCTTCAGATTTTATTTTCTTGTCATATGTGAGTTATTAGTAGTAATACGTGGTCATAAGAGAAATAAAGAAAATAATTTAACATTTTTGGCGAGGAAAATCCCTGGGACAGAAATTATGAGGTAGTTCAATAAAAGGATGACATAAAATAAATATTACATAGAATGTTCACAATCTTTTGTGGAACTTTTAAATTTACTCATAGTTAAGATAGGTTGTGCAGCATAATCCCAGGAGAATATGTCAGTGCTAGCTTTCAGTTACACCATCATGACATTGGGTACAAAGTTAATATAATCTGAAGCATTTTGAACATATTCTGCTGTTACATTGAGATATGTCTCCAAATACTATTTTTAGCTCATCATGGGATAAGAAAAATGAGAAAATATTTTCCATATCTATAGACAGAGTTGGGGTAATAACCTTGGCCAGAGAAAACAGGTAGAGAACAAAATCACAACAATAATAAACCTTTAGAAAGTCAAGCTCAGAGAATGAGACTACTTGAAATGAATTTGAAATTTATTATGTTCTCAAAGGAAAACAATTGAACAATTTGGTATATTTTAGAAATTATTTCATGTAAAGTGAAAGAAATTTGAACAGAATTCACATTATTTAATTTTTAGAAAACCCCATGTTTCAAAAAAATGATCATGTAATTATGTACTAGTAATTGACAACTCTAATTTCACTGATTTTATAGACTATCATGTATATGTATGTTCCTAAATCTGTACAAGTTGTACAAGATACAAAAATTTTATTTAAGCTTATTTCAATAAAGTATGTTAATTTCATAAGACAGAAAGAGCCTCTGACATTTCTTCATTTGGGGATAAGCTATTCTTTAGTTATTCTAGTAATGGCAGGAAATACAGCTGCAGAGAGGAAGTCTCTGAAAATCATTCATAAGTAAGTGTGGATTTTACTATGTATGATTGTTACTCTTAATGGTTGTCACTGACAAATATTAACTGAAGATTTAGTAGATGCTTACCATTCTGCTAGGTACTAAGTTTACAATGAAGCATAAAGAAACAAAAGAGGGAGCCAACTATCTGTCAGTTTGGGTTCTTAACTATAATTTCACACAAGAAATTACTGATTTCCTTTTGTAGAGCACCAGTCTGAAGTCCAGAGAAGTATGCAATCTATTCAGGAAGGCACAGCTAGGACATTTCAGCAACCATGATTTGAACCTAGTGTTCTCTGTCTCACCAATGTCACAGTATTACAGAATTTGAAATACCTCACCATAAGTGCTCAAAGCTTCTCAGGGTGGTGGGTATTCATCAGATCTTGCAAATGGAACAGGATCTCAAGGGTTTGCACTGTGTCTTTAACAAATTGCTGTAGAAGAATGGTTGAATTTGCATTTTATTGTGTTTTCACTAAGGCCACCATGTCGTTTAGTTATTCCACACAGTTAGCAAATCGCCCATGATCACAAACAGAAGAAAAACAAAACATAAAAGTTCTTTTAGTCAAAACTGAAATCTATTTTAAGGTAAAATATTTTTAACACAAACCTTCTTTTCTTCAATAACAGTGTTACTTGTCATTGAAACATCAATCTTTTATATTCATCTGCACAACCCCTCAATGAGAAGCAAATTAAGTTGTCTGAAAATACATTCAGTAAGCTATGTTTTTCCATGGACCAGTGGCAGAGAGAGGGGAAAGTGAGTGTTCCAGGCTTTTGGCTGAGTAGAGCTAATGACATTCAGTCTTGTGAAATGGATATTAATGGTTCTACAGTGTTTAACTTGGTTTGCTCTTGATAGATTTTTCCCTTCGGAATTAACGTCTGTCTTCTCTTGATAAACTTAGAGTGATTGAACTGTGAGACAATTAATTACATTTCTTTCTGAAGTCAAAAATCGTTCATTATGATGAAGGCAGTCAGTTTGATTTCTCACCAGAGTAATTCTTAAGTATCTCAAGTGTAGATCTTGCAAACTTAGCAGAAACAGTTGTTTACCTGGAAGGAGTGAAGTAAAGTTCAAAAACGTCATTTTAAACTTGATTTGGATGTTAGGCAAAGTTATGTGAGGTCCATGTGCTGATGTCTCAAACCAGAAACTTGGCCTAGATAGGCATCAGAAAAAGAATGTCCTGTCAGTTATTTGTCCTAAGGCATGACCTTGGAGGTGAAAGTGTTTCAGATTACTTCAGCATTGTTCTCAGGAGAGACAGAGAGGAAGATTTCAAAAAAAAAAAAACTTTTATTAGTACATGTTTGCAGTACACAGCGATTACATTCTCTATAGGAGATTGACACATGTACATAACACTTTTGATAGCCCTTTTCCCCCTTCCCTCCACCTCATTGTATTTCCCAGCATCAGATTCATTTATCTATTTTGTAAGGATTTATGAAGTAACTTACATACAAATGGAAAAATGATTAATAGGCTCTACATATAAAGCATGGAATAAAGAGAAATAAAAGATAGTAAGAAAAATGAGAAAAGAAAATATGTACTTTAATCCACAGCAGAGAATGTATGTAAAACTACACTTGATTTAGTTAAGTATGATTGTCATACATGTTTTATTTGTATGGTTTATTACTCCATCTATTTTTCTACAAATTACTCAATTGTCCTTTTGTGCGGCAGAGTAGTACTCTATGATATATAATCAGCACTTTTTTATACATCCATCTCTTGATATACACATAGGTTCTTCCCTAAGTTTAGCTATCATAACTTGTCCCAATATAAACAGTGGTATGCACCCATCACTGTAGAATATCTTTAACCCTTTTTGGAAGATATTGAGATGAGGAATAATTGAGTTAAATGGAGGCTTTCATTTAATGTTCTCAGGAATGTCCACACTTATTTACACAGTGGTTGCACCAGTCTACCTACCCACCAACAAGAGAGAAGGGTCTCTTTCTCCCACAGCTCTGCTAGCTTTTGTTATTGATTGATTTCTTGATAACAGCCATTCTTTTTGGACTGAGATGCAATTTCATTGTTGTTTGAAAACTTAAATGGCCAGTGGTGTTGAACATTTTTTTCATACATTTTTTGGTACATTTTTTCTGAGAAGTGTCTATTCATTTCACATGCTCATATTTTCAAAATTGAGTCTTTAAACTTGGAAAGTCTTTTTTTAAGAAGTTCTTTATATGCTCAGAAATTAGTCTTTTTTCTGAGAAGTAACTGGTAGAGACATTTTTACCAATTCTGTAGGTACAGAATTCACTTTGTGGTTTACTTTGCTGTGCAGAAGCTCTTTTTTATTTAAATTCAAATTTTTATTGCTACATTACATATACACATCAGGTGATTGCACTCAACAATGAGAACCTGTACCAGTATACAACACAACTTAATTTTCATTTTTTTCCCATTCCCTTACTCACCCTACCACCTCTTCCCACTATATATGTAGGCTTTTTTTCCTTTCTTTTTTATCATCTCATTATTTTTTCCCTCATTATTTACCCCTACACCCTATTTCCCAGAAGCTTTTTAATTTGATATGATCCCATTTGTTGATTCGTGTTATTATTTCTTGAGCAGCTGTGTTTTTGTTCAGAAAGTCTTTGCAGACACCTGTCTCTTTAAGAGTTTTATCTATTTTGTCTTCTAGAAGATTGAATATTTCTCTTCTATTGTTTAGTTGACCCCTTTTGATTTTTAGTGTAGTGCATGATGAGAGATGTATATCTAGGTCCAACCTTCAGTGTATGGAAAGCCAGTTTTCCCAAAGCCATTTGTTAAAGAGGCTGTCTTTCTTTTAGTAAAGAGATTTAGTCTTTTAGAAAAAATAAGATAGCTGAGTGTGCTAATGTTGTTTCTGTATCTTCTGTCCTGTTTTATATATCCATGAGTCTGCTTTTTCCCAGTGCCATGCTGTTTTTATTACTGTAACTTTGTAGTATGGCTTGAAGTCTGGGATTGTTATGCCTCTGCCTTGCCTTTGGTGCCCAGAAATACTTTTTCTCTTCTAGATCTCTTCTGGCTCAATATGAGTTTTATATTGCTTTCTTTAGTTCTGTAAGGAATGTAGTTCAGCTTTGCAATGGGATTGCATTATATCTGTACAACAGTTTTGGATGCATGGCCATTTTGGCTGTATTGATTCTACCTATCCAGGAATAGAAGGCGTCTCTTCATATTCTCATATCTTCTTCAGTCTCCTTTTTCAGAGCACTATATTTTTCATCATAGAACTATTGAAAAAGAATACTAGACTTAAGTGTAGAAAGATTCATTATACTGATTGAGCTCTTAAAAAGATAAATGTCTGTTTTTCAGATTTAAAATTTTGAGAAGAAACATGATCTTTAAACATGATATTTAAATATACCATATGAATGTATTTTTTTCTGAATGAGAGTTCTTTAGTTATGAACTGGGGATATTTCCTTGCTTCTTGCAAAAATTGGTTTATTTGGGGAAGTTTGAAAGTTTAAGGGCATTCCTGGCTTCCTCATTGCACTGATAATATCAATTCACAATAAATTCTTCCTTTCAGATTGCAGGCTCATTGGGTAATTGATAGAAATTATATCTGGCTTTTCAAATTGTAACTTTTCTTATAAAAATACAGCTTTGTAGAATTTTTTAAAAAATGAATGCAGATGTTCTAGATGCTTTAGAAACCAGGGCTACCCAATGACTTAGCACTTCTCATTTTAAGTCAACACGTACAGAATCCTATCTCAGTCTATTATTGCAAGTAGATACTTGGGCAAATCACCTGGGTATGTGAAATTTGAATATTTTGATATGTACAATGTGTCTAGAAATGACATCTAACTGGTATTGCTGTTGAATTTAATGTAATGACACATTACAGTGCAAAGTAATGGACAATGTAACGTTCTTTAAGGACCTACTATAACCCCTGTGTAATATTTTACATAATATATAATAATGTGGCTTTGGTATGGTACCATTTTATTTTTGTGGAGAATATTTTTCCATGTATTTTGATAAGTTTAACCATCAGAACGGTATAAAAGCCAACCCAGCATCAACCCCCATCAGCAATGATAGATCAGTTGCTGAAGGCACTGGCGTTTGCAACTCTTTGTGTAATAAAGAGAGAGACTGCATCTCTCTCTTTCCCACCTATTGTGTGCAACAAATTTACACTGATTATCACTAGCTATGTCTGATGGGAATATAAAGCTATATTATCATTCCTTACCTACAGAAATATTTCTAGCATTATATCCAGTACACTGCATATGTTGTCTTAATTTTGATTATAACCAAACTAAAAAGCATGCATAGACAATTTGCACATTCAGAGAACAAATTTAAATAAATTAAGAAATTATCCAAAGCCAAGCTTGTAGGTGACAGCTAGTATTCAAATCCAAGGCTCTTAATTCAAGCTTTGTTCAGTTTAGCCTGGGATTGTTCATTTGAAAACAATTCTTTAAATATATGAATTGTTGACAAATATCTGTCTTTGGAAGAATTTGATACATGTTAACTATGTATATGGAAAGTGACATTTCACATTTAGTACCTTCTATGTACTTTTAATTTTTTTTTCTTTTCTAATGAGCAACACAAACACTTTTAGAAAATAGTGCTTCTTAATCAACCAGCTCATAGTTACATTTTTTAACCTAATTTCAAATGAGCCATGGGAATAGGAAGAAGTTAATCCATTCTACTGAGGCCAGCTTTCATCCTCCCTAAGTATCAAGTTAGACCTGGAACTATTGTTCATGCAAATAGAGTTCTGTTTTTAGAAAGAATGAGTCACAAAAACAATGTGACTTGTCTGTCTTTGTGGCCTGAAAATAAATGTGAAGGGACAATAGGAAACCTTGAAGCGAACACTTATTTTGTCTTCAAACTTTGAAAGCTCTCTTGGAAGACAGCAACAGTAGTTTCCTTTTCCCAATTAACTTATACACCCAAAGATCTTCTGGCCCAAAGAATTGTGGGCTCTGTGGAAGCAGATGGCAAAAGTCTGTCTCTGCCTTTCAGGTTTTTTTCTTTCTTTCTGAGAGCAAAGACTGTGAGGTCTCTCCAACACCCTTCTTCTGAGGAAAGGCCCATGTCCAAATTTAGCCTATTGGAGAGCACAGAAAAGGAGCAGGAATTTAGAGAAAGGAAACCAAGGTTGGAATTCTGGCTTTGTCTTGTATTAATTAAAACTTTGCCTAGAAGTTATAACCTTTCTATACATGAAATGCTTCATCACCATCATGCTTTCATTTAATGTATTATGTGGTAGTTATTATTATTTTTTTTTTAGGTTTTTTTGAGACAGGGTCTCACTTTGTGGTTCAGGCTGGCCCTCAGCTCAGCCTCCAATTCACATCACAGCAATCCTCCTGCCTCTGCCTCCCGAGTGCTGGGATGACAGGCGTGAGCCACAACGTCCGGCACTGTGATATGTGGTACTGGTTGCTGCTGGGCATGAGTCTCCACGCCCAGTATGGTATGTGGTTACCGGGGAATTGAACCCGGGTCCTTGCACTTGCAAGACAGGCACCAGAACCACTGAGCTAAATCCCTGGCCCCATGTGGTAGTTATTCTTTATATTGCTGTAATGCACTGGTGATCAAACATTAATACTGATAATGATTTCTTGAAGTTTTCATCCCAGTGGAATAGGAAAGCCTATGTTGTACCGTCACACTGAGAAAGCCGTATCTCTTGTTAGAGTAACCAGTCCTCTGAAGAGAACACTCCTATCATGGGATTTTGTGGTGGGTAGTAATTTGGGAACAAGGTCCAGGAAATACTTAGTTCATATTGCAAGAAAATGAAAATCAAGAAGATAAGACTAAGAATATGAAATAGAACATTTCCTGTGAAAGTAAAAGGATGTTCAGATTCCCTGTGGGAAGAGGGAGCGTGGATTATTGGAAAAACTGCATGGAATTGAGAACAGACAGAGCTGTGAACACAGTAGAGCCCCAGGTGGACAGGAGAGAAGGAACAGCCACATCCCCTGAGTGCTCATGTCCTCATATGCATATGTGCACTCCTTTCAGTTTGATGAGCTCTATGCATGACCTCACACAGGCTGAGGCAGCCAGAGCTTGTGCACAGTGATCAAGCACCTTATTCCTTTTGTGATGATGGAGCAGATGGAATGACAACACAAAGCCTGTGGTGCTAAGCAGCCTGGACCAAAGAAGCTATTCAGAGACCAATGGAGAATGATTAACCAGACAAGTTAAATGGGTCCGTGACAGAGTTATTAAAAAAATAATTATAGTAATGTTAAAAGAAAACAATTTTCTGATGGTCATTTTTAAGTTGTTGAATTTTATCTATCAGTGTAGCCTAGCATATTCTAATCTTGATGTCAGACAAGACAGGGCTTTACAGACCACACTAATGATTTCAGTCATTCTCCAGTGGGAAAGCTCTGGAGTATCTTGAAAAAGAGATTTTCAGATTCTTTTAGAAAAAAGTCATCCTATTCTAGATACTTGAAAAATAAAGTAAATAATGAGGTTAAGAGAATAATAACTAACGTAAATTAAAGAGTCATAGATGTGTTTAGCATTCCCACAGGAATATTAAAGAGACCAGAGTTGAAAAGTTAAATCTAGCAATTTCCAAAATTCAAGCCACAACATATTTTCAGTCTTTGGTATGATTCTTTTCTCCTAGTGGTTCTTTTCCTTTTGTCCTAGAAACTAGAACATTTGATAAATTTTCTGTGCTTTGTGTGATTGTGATCTATATACCAAAAAGTAATTCTGTGAAATTGCTTGGGTCGTTCTGCCCTCTGGTCAATAGCAATTTGGTATATATGGATTTGAAAGTAGAAAATTGCTTAATAGGAAAGTCCTCAAATGTTTCAGAATCAAATTTGCAATCTGCAACCTTGTTGAGATGCCAATATGTGTTAGCTCAACTCAATCAAAAATAAGATATTTTCCTTTCTTTGTCTTTTACTAGTCACTAGAAATTTGGATTGGAAAACAAAATTATGAGTGGGCTGATTAATGTAGTAGAGTCATAGAAAAGAGGGGTTTTTTTAAAATAGTATTTTGTTCAGAAGAAGGTAGTGCAAAGCAAATAATGCAAAGGAAGAGTCTTAATTCTGTCATCTGAGAAGATAATAGGTGAGACATTTCCAAAGTGTACCAAGCAGAGTATATTTCAGATGCTGTCAAGGAAATACGCAGAACAAAAGAAGATACACTGTCTTTTTTCCTATCTGGGTTCAAAGTGTCATCAGAAGATTAGATTATTTTAATTTGCCTGTCTGGTCAAATTTGTTTTGTTTTTAAGTTTTTTTGAGAAAAGGTCTTGCTTTGTAGTTCAGGCTGGTCCTGAACTCAGCCTCAAACCCAGCAATCCTTCTGCTCTGCCTCCTGAGTGCTGGGATTACAGGCCTGAACCACCATACCCGGCCCTGTGGGGTGTAGTGCTGATTGCTGGTGAGGGTGAGTCACCACACCCGGAATTGTTGTATGTGGTTACCAGGGATCAAACTAGGGACCTTGAGCTTGCAAGGTGGACATCAGAAACACTGAGCTAAATCAAAGAGAAAATTTATTTTGCTGTTTATTGAGAACCTATTAGGAGGACATTGACTGCTAAGGTATTTTCACACATTAATCTAAGTTTTTATCTCAACTAGTTTTACATTAATTGCACAACTTTGCCTTATGTGTTAGTCACCACAATGAGTTTTGTGTACATTATTTCAGTGGCCCCATACAATCATATGGAAAAGGAGCTATGAAATACATTCTACGAGAGAGGAAGTTAAGGTTTCGAAAGGTGTCTCGATGTCCCCTAGTTTGCATTATAAATGGTAGATAATATATTTTCCATTTACATGGCATTTTTCCTTCTCACATTTGCAGCATATTTCTGGAATTATCCTCTCAATAATAACATGACTTCATCACATGACTTTTAGATGTAGATCTAAAAGCTGCAGTGGAGTCCTAATTAAGCAGGATAGAATGGATGCTTTGGAAAGTAATTTTATTTCTTTTTTTTATGGAAGGTAATGTTAATGGTCAAGTTTAGATACAAGGTACATAAGATAAGTATTTTTTTCACTACTTTACTTTCTTGAGCTATCATATGTTTATATGTTTTTATCAACTTCCAAGAATAGACACGGTATATAGAATCTTCTAAATATGTTTGACCAGAGAAATGTTTATTCTTAGGGCATGCTAGAGGAATTTCTGCAGAACACACATTTCAGGATGTTTTTGGGCATACACTTGATCTCTGGACATGTGACTTGATGTTGGGAGCCTTATAATGAAAGCAACAAAAGCCAGAGGGATCCTGAAGTTGGGAAAAGGAGAGGTCTTTTGTTATTTTCTCCATGGTTGATGATAATTATGATTTAGCACCTTGTATATATGAAGAAGTGTCTTGAAACTTAGACATTCCCTTCGTATCAGTCATGAGGTAGAATAGAAGCAACAGAAAATCACCTGTAGTATATTTACATAGACAGCAAAAGCACAGATAGGTTTTTGAAGAGCTGACAGTTACAGTAGAAGATGAGGAGAAATAATGTGGGATTGTGTCTCCTGATTCAGTAAAGAACTGGTCAGGTGGAACCAGGTGCTATCATGTTTACTGTGTCCTGGTCCCACAATATTGTCCCACTGCTCCTGTGGCTTGGCATATTTCCCAGATGTCCTTGAACCAGGAGCTGAAAATGGGTGCACAGAATGGATCAGAGCCCCAGACAATCCATGAGCTCATCACCATCTTATCAGCAGTCAGCTGTTCTGTGACCCCTTTACTTTGACTACCCCATCCTGGCTTCTCCCCACGTGCCCCCGTATATCTGTGCTTTTGTGTCAGTCTTTCCACATGGTGAATAAATTCAGATGGTGAACTCCGCCAGAGAAGACAGAGCATCTTGTTCATTCCACTGCCCCATGCCTAGCCCGGGGCTGGCTCACTTCCGGTCAGCTTATATTTTAACTTAGTGTCAGGAGAGGCCAAACTAGATGGGAGGAAGAGGCTGAGTCATCAGGTACCTTTTGTAAAGTCTGCACCAGACAGGATGAGGAGCCCAAAGAAGAGTTTTAAATGAGAAAAGGAACACGGAGTGATGTGGAAGTCACAGGTTGCGAAAGCTGCACAGAACCTAAAGTGTGTCCGTGACTCTGGGAAGGGCCGAGCATGGGGCCGAGATGTGATTTTCGGCCCTAGTTTTAGCTGCATGTCACTGTCCAGCGGACCTGTCCAGGAAACCTTAAAGCTGGTAAGACAGCATCTGCAGAGTGGACCTAAGGCCTAGAAGAAGAAATGAGAACAGAAGCCTTTCAGTCAGAAATGCTGGCAAGAATGGGTAAAACAGACCTCAGCCCGTGAGAACCCCAAAGTCAGTCAGGTCAGGTTAGGTTCGCAGGAGGTGTCAGTTTACTCCAGAAGCAGTGGTAGCTGTGGCTGACAGTAAAAATCCTAAAATGCCTTCACCGTCCAATGAAAAGGACAGAAGGTGATGGATAAGACCAGCGATACCAAAGGAACTTATGACAAAGGAGGAAATGTTCTCTAACCTGTACTGTCCTACCAGGGAGCCACGGGCTGTGAAATGTGGCTAGTGCCACTGAGAAACTGGGTTTTTCATTTTTAACTAGCTAAAGCAAATTGATCTGCATATCATGTGCCTATCACATACCCGTCATGTGCCTACTGGGTGCATAATGCAGGGGATAAGGGACCGTATCAGTGCTATGACGACAGGCTCTGGAAACCCAGATGAGAACTTCTGCCCATACACCCAGTAAATAAAAAACAGCAGTGAAACTGTGGGCTGTGTGCAAACTCCAGGATGGCCTAAGCTCAGAACATGTCTACTCAGGCTCTTGCAATCAGGCAGTTTGTCTATACGCATCGCCATTTGTCTATTCTATCTGCACTCACTGGCTCCTTAGAAACACGTCTGAATGCCTAGTGACTGTCTAGGGATAAAGAAATAACTGTTACTAAATTTGCCCTGGAATAAGAGTGTGGATGAATTAGTATCACTTCATTTACTTCCCATTGTCTTCATCTAACTGCATATAGTTTTATCTTCCTTGATGGTAAGAATTGAGTTTTATGTGCTCTTTATGTATTAGGAGCTGACTTTTATAGAGTAATTTCACTTAAGCTATATAATGTGTGTGTCAGGGTTAGTATCTTTGCTACACAGTTAAGAAAATATGCATAGTAAATTTAAAATAATTCAAGTCATAGACTAGAAAACTCAGGAAGCAAGACTGGTTGATCTGCTATTATATCAATCTATATTATTCCACCCTAGTAATAATAATTATTTATTGAGTAAATCCACTTGTCCAGCTCCTTAGACATTGTAGAAACAGTAGGCTCAGAAATTAAGAATGGAGCAAACGATAAGGAAGATTGAAGGATAACATGTACAATATGCAGTTGAATGAGAGACCTTCCTACCTTCGCTACTATATAATTCTTTTTAAATTTATACTTAATAGGACATATCACAACTTCTACTTCCAGTAGTTGGTCCTCTTCTCTGTACTTCCATCAACAATGGGATTTATCGAAATTCATTTTCATTTACTATATATTAACTTCCATTTTAACCTGTTTTACTGTCAGCATCTTGGGAAATAAGGGCCATATCTCATCTCTTCCATAGCACATAGCATGAATTCTTAGTTGTTGGGTGCACAGAAATAGCAAAATTTGGGTTCTCCATGTTGGGGATACATATACATACTCTCTTCATTTCACTAGGCCAATACTGGCAACCTCTTGTCTGATGGTAGCATTAACGTCCACTCCATCTAACAAAGTGACTTTTTATCAAGTTTTAAATATTACAGTAGGTTCTAATACTGTTTTCCTTTCTACAGTCAATCTAATATGTAGTACTATTAGGCCTTTCAAACTATAAGTATCCAAGCCTGCAACTTCTGCTGTAACATATTCCTCCATGAACTACAAAGTTTTATATTGCATATTCAGGGAATAAGCTTGATGGTTTAATGAGAATTTGAACTCTCACCTAGAATCAGTCATTTTCTCTGACCTGTACCCTCCCAGAATGTTCCCCAAAATCAGCCTTATGAAGTATCAGCTTCCTCAGCACAGTTAATTCCATCTCACTAGTGAACAATAATATTAATGGCAAATAAAACCAAACTGAAAAATTTTCCCTTTTGATACTCATTATCCTTTTTACAAACTGCTTCTTGATATAACATTAGATATTAACTTGGTCCTGAGTAAATATAACTAAGGTTAAATTATCAAATGATATTATTTTCATGTTTAATGTTCCTCAAGAAATGGACACACTGGTTATAACTCATTGGTGGTCTACCTCATTGAGAAATGCTGTTTCCAAAGCTTTCTTCATTGGAGATTCTAATGAGAGCCTTGGCTTTTCTCAAGGTGAATCGGTTATGTGTGAACCAGACACGAGGAGGTTCTCTCTGCTGTCTCACTTCAGAAGATTCTCCATAGTGATTTCACGGCAGTTTATCTATACAATAAGTCTGCTTATTGGTATGATTTGCAAATCCTCCTCCTTTCATGAAAACCAGGACTCATCAATGTGCTTAAGTGCATTTGGGTTTAATATGAACTTTTTTTGTAGTAGTAGGTGCTCCTTGAAGTGATAAGGTGACACGGAAGTCCATCTCTCAGTCCTGTGAGTGAGAACTGTGTACGGGACTCAAAGACATATTTCCGTATGAACCTGATAAAGTTCTTGTGATTGTGCCAGGAGTAGGATACATTCCTTTCATATTTGGCTGTTTCTTTAGTATTTCTTTAAGAACAAAGAAATATTTATTATGATGATGTAACACATTTGTCTTGAGCATACTTTACATGATAACTCATGCAAATAAGTTAGAGCCATGTTAATATTCTGTGAGTAGGCTTACTAGCCCACTCCTAGTTTTTTGGCTTTCTTTCTCCAAAATGTGTCTCCTATACATATTACTTTAAATGTTAAAGCATTGACCAAAATAATCATTGTGTTTCATGTCATATAACTACTAAGGAATGATTCTTTTTCTTCTATCTCCTAGAAAGGGTGGGGGGAGGCAGATAAAAATGTATTACTATTCTGAAAAGCTCATGCATAATGTATAGAATAATACTGAATTTGAAATTTCACATACAGCTAAGCTTGGAATAATATAATATTCTCCATAATTTAATACAGGAAAAGTTCTCCTTGGTTTTTAACTGTTGGACAAGAAACAAATTGAAGAAATGAAATAATCACCCTGATGTTTCTGAATTGTATTTAGTCATTTTGATTGATTGGTTCACATAGGAGCAGAAACAGATCAAAACATAGTATGAATCAGGTGTGACTGTGTTGAGCTTGGAATGGTGATGCACATCTGTAATCCCAGAATATAGACTGAGGCAGAGGATTTCTGTGAGTTCAAGGCCAGTCTGAACGACAACGGCAAGACACTGTCTCAAAACAAACAGAAATTGTGAATATATTGATTACATACCAGTTAGGAAAATAAAACCTCTGAATAAAAGATGAGTTTTTAAACACTGCCAAAGATGCTATACAGACATCTTAAAAGTTAACTTTGGAGAACTATGGAGTGATTTCAGAATTGTCATAACCGACAATGTCACATGTATATCATATGTTTCTAAAGCTGCAGGGCCAACTGCTGGCATGTTGGAATACCACCAGGAATGTAATTGACACCACCACCAAAAGCACCCCTTTGGACCTCCAGTAGCACACTCATTTCCATGACTATATATTTCATGTCTTTCTATTTTGTGAGAATATTGATTTTATTTTTGAGTTATGAAGTACCACTCTTCCAGCAGAAATTATGAGTAGTGAAAGGACAGTGTTTATATACTGCATATATAACTTTATACCTTATTTTATGTAAATCCCTATTGCTTGATGTTTAGCTCATTTTTAATTTGTCCTTCTTGTGGAAATAAAATAAGATGTGATGGGCATCTTAAAAATAAAAGTATTACACTGAGTGGAAAACTCACTAAAGATCTTCTGTATGTCAGTGGAAGTATAATTATGAGATAGAGTCTATTAAATTAATTTCTCTGGAATTCATTTTAGTAATTTTTGTAGCAGTACTATTAAAGTCTTATTTTTATTTTTCAGCACTCAGAAAATTAATCAAGACTATTTGGAAATTTATCTTTCCCTTGGTGATCTGAAGTGTCACTTTTATATTAATTTAATCAAGTAGTCACTTGATTTTAAATATTCTATTGTATTTCTTTAATCAACCTTTCTATTCATGTTCAACTGCCACATTATTGCCATTATAATTTCAAGCCCAGTTAATAATGAGTAAATTCCTTTATATGTTACAGTAACATTTTGCATTTCTCCTGAAGTCCAGGTCTTTGTCCGGGTGATGCCATTGGTTGCAGAGGTGCGTGATGAGGGACATGTTAGTTTGTACCTGCTGTAACACCTACCAGGAGCCATCCCGCTTCACAGCTGAATTACACCTGCTGCATTCCAAATAAATGCAGATTGCTTTGTAATAACACAGGCCTTTCAAGCCTTTGCAAGAAGCGTCTTTTATCTACTGCTTGCCGAGCATAAGAGTGGGAAGCGTTGTACAATGCTGTTCACGTCTCCATGTGGTATCAATCCACTCTGAAACACAGTGGCGCTGTGACACAGAGAATGACTTGGGGAGCAGCTGACTCTCTCTTTACCCACTTCCCGGGTGCCCTTGGTTAAGTGCCCTGACTTCTGTGAGCCTTGTTTCTCAGAACAGTGTGACTGTAACAATTCTTATGGCCTAGAAATATGACACACAGAAAAAAAAGTCATTATGATCATGCTGATGATGACGATGATGATGATGCATTCTTAGGTGAGGAAACTGCAGATAAGATGTGAACACCTACTCTCCAGAAAATGGAAGTTGGAATTGGTGATGCTGGGCTCACCTTTGAAAGAATCAGGCAGCAATCAATAGAAAGGAGGTGTTTTTCAAGTGTTTAATGTATTTTTGGCTCTAAGAAAATCCAAGATATAATTTATTTCTAAGAGTGTAATTTTTATGTATTTATTTTTTTTCTGACATATTATAAAATAAAAAATGTGATTTAATGTTAGCAGGAAGGAGAACATAATGCTGAAGTAACTTAGGCCACTTGGCCTGCATTTTACAAAGCCAACAACTGGCATTTCTGATTGCATTTAAAGTATGTCCCTACTTGACCTGAACCTTTACATTCTGAATCCTTTATAAAAAATGTCCCCAAATTTCTAATCTTAGGTTGAGAAAGAAGGGCAGGAAAAGCGAAATGCTTCCTGCAGGCTCCTCTGCCTGGTGTGTCAGACTGGCAAAGGGTTCCGAGTGACTCTTAGTTCCTGGATTGGGCTGCTCTAGAAGCTGGAACTTGGCCTCTGTGCTCCACTTTGTCAAGCAGTGTTCAAATCCCAGTCCCCTGAGCCTGGGACAGTGCAAAACATGGCAGAGCTGCTCGCTCTCCTTGCAATGTGAAAAATAAACCCTCGCCCAAAGGCACAGCTGTCAGACTCACAGCTGGCCACACCTCTTGCCCTGTGGAACAGCTGTCAGCTCTGATTAGCTTTCCTGACTCTCACACTCGCTGCCTTTATGAACGGTTCCACCCTCTCCGCCTTTCTTGCGCTGTGCACATTGGCGCTCTTTACTGTCTGATGAGCTATCACAGCTGGCCTAGCAAACTGCTGCCCAACAGCTTCCCCATCCCCAGACCCCAACTGACCTTGTGCGTTTTTGCCTTTCCATCCCTCTGGTCTTCTTGCAATTGAATCTCCTGCCCCGCTGTCAGATCCCACTGTTCGTCTAATCAGCATGGTAGACAGTTTGATTTGCTGCTCCTTCCTCTCATCCTGCCTGCCCTTCCTGCTGCTACCAGCTGTACTCAGGGTCTGCTAGTAACTCAGCGTGATTTCTCCTGACCCTCCAGCAGGGCCACTGGCCGATGGACTTAATTTTCCTCAGTAAATATCTCTGACCTACTGTTGTCTCCTTGCACCATAGTTCTTGGATCAGCTTCTGGAAGATTTCTTCTTCTGTCCCCTACTTGATTCTCTTGCTATTAATTGAGTCATTGTGCTATCCAGTGGCAGATTCATTTTGTTAGTCTTTGAGGCTGGGTTTACCTGGAGGTCCGTCTCCAGCAGGTGATAGCATTCAACGTTGCCCACACTGCCCTGTGTGTCTAGAGCTGCTGCTGTCACCTGACTTAACCTGTCCAGTGAACGGTGTGGGTGATTCTCATTCTCTCTGGAACAATCTGACTTGCAATCTTCTGCAAATATGCTTTGCAATGTTTCTTGAGCATCATCTTTCCTGTGGACTTCCCAGAGTCTTGTAGCTCTTCTTGACTGTGTAGGCACAGGCCTAGAATGGAAAACATTTATATTCAGAACTGTGTGTTCTGCATTTACTCACATGCTCTTGAGAAAGATGCTTAGCCTCTTTTGGGATCAATTTCTGTTTTTCAGAATCTGTTAACTCTTAGTTTTTGAAAGTGATTCTGGACAGGTGTTAAACTTAGGGGTTAGTCATGTACCTGTGGACCAGACATTTAAGCTTCTGGAATAGTGAGGGTTTGTGTTTCAGAAATATGAGACATAAACTAATAAGCAAATAAAGAGAAATAAACAAACAGAAAAAACCCTGCAAATACAAGAAGTAACAGAGCAGTGCATTGGGAAAGTACTGAGGGTCCAAGAGCTAATTTGGATTGGATATTTGGGAGAAGAAGCTCTGAGCAGCCAGAATTTAAGTTGGTACTGGAAGGAAAAGGGAAAAGCAGTGAGTGGTGCTGTAAGGGAAGGATACAATGGGCAGATGAAATGAGCACAAAGGTCCGCACAGAACTGAGTGTATCAGAGGACCCGTATGTCTAGAACGCAGGAAACAACAGGGACAGCCATGAAGTCAAGGCAGGGTACTAGACAAGGCCCAGGCCATAGGGTACAGTGAAGATGCTGAGTTTCATTCATACAGGAATGGATAGTGATCGAATATCTGGTCAAAATCAGCATGTATAAGAGAAATAATTTTTTGTAGATGATTCCAGATAAGGCTTCAATCTTTTGTTTTTAAAATAGTCAGTTTTTTAAAAAATGCAAGCTTTGGTATTTTCTTAGAGGAAACATTCTGTAAACACTTTCTACAAGTGATCTGAGGAAGACCCTATCAGTGTGCGCTCTTCAGAACGAGGTTGCAGAAATGCAAGCAATGTGTGACCTCTGCAAATTGACATTCTGGCCTTAGCTATGTAGGTCTTGGACAGCATTACTAGCTGAGACCCCAGAGCAGATATTCCTGTCTCTAGAAATTCCTGTGATGACCCAAAGGCTTAAGATCTGAGTGATGTGATATAATCGCTACTGCTTAAGAGTGCTCATCGGACGCTCATGCTGAGGCCACTGTGATCGAATTACTGGATATTTTATTGTATTCAATTTGAATAAAAGAAAACATTTTTTAGATTTAAAGATTTTAATGAAATTTCAATGGTCTGATTTGATCAATTTAAAATTTGTAATAAAAATTTAGGATTATTTTTTTTGAAATAAATTTAAGAATTTAAATATTAATCACTTGCTGTAGTACAGATAAGGAGAGATAAACAACTAAGGATTGCCTTAGATGGAGCATTATTTAACATATTTTTCTCATTCCATGGAGATTCCATCCCAAGAGATCAGTGGAATCTGAGAAAGTTGGGTCTACAGTTCCCTCACTTTTAGTTGAATCATGAAAATTCTACTTTTACTGCTTACTTCTTGGATCCTCAAAGAAACTGCATTTAGAAAAGGATAAGGTACTTAGATAATTTGGAAATTAGTCAACAGTAGATTAACAAGCACTTTGAAGTCAACAGTACAGATTGAAATAATAGCAGAACCACTTGCTAATTTATAGAATTTAAAAAGTGCCGTCTCATTGCATCATCTTTAAAATGGAATAGAAATAATACCAACCTGGTAGGTTATTCATGTTGATTAGAAATTCTAATTCGGGATACTTAGTGGAAATCTTGATCCATAGCATGCATGAAAGTAATGTGAACCACATAGTCACTGTTACTCTGAGGCTGACTGAGCCAGAAAGATTATTGTTCCCATTTATGTAATTGGGAACTCGGTAAGCTTGACAATCTGCATATCTCAGAGACCTTGTTTAAGGTCATACAGGTATGAAAGGTATGCACTCAGTTTGAAGGTTCAATTCCTGCCATTCCAGAGTTAGGAATCTTAACTGCTGGGTATTTGTCTGGGTTCTGGGATGCTACACTGTACCCAGATTCTTTAAACTGAGATACACATAAATTCCAATAAACACGCTTGGCAGAAAAAGTGTTTTCATCCATTATAATGAGAGAAACCTCATTACATTAAGAGTTTATAGTATTTTAATAATTTTAACTTCTAAACTGCCTAAAAATGTATAACATACTAATGTGTTATTTAGTATATATAAAAATTAGCTCCAAACTTCTCAGCTATGTCATTGGAGATGTTGGCTTTTCAGACAACTCATATTTAATGTCCTGCTGCAAATCCTGCTGCTTTTGTTGATTGGATAAGTACTTCCAAGGGTACTCATTTATTACATCGTACTTTAACTATGCCATATAGACACTATTAGTATTTCCATTTTGTATTAAACTAATATTTTTGAGAGGCAAAGCAATTTGTTTAAAATCTCATTGCTAGGAAATATTTGAGTTAGGATTTGAACCTAGTGACTTTCTGGTGAATAGTCAGTAGTTAGATAATTTCTTACCATATAAAATGGAACATATAGCACTGGTTCTCAATATGCATAAAGTGAAATTTTAAATTGCATGGAGTTACTCTTTCTCAAGAAATAACTGATTAACTCACAAGTACATAACCCAGAGGGTGTGTGACAGATTAGTCTTCTTTAAGGTTAATGGAATTTGCTAGGTGCCAGGTGGAATCATTTGTCTTGGATTCCAGTTTGCCAATAAAATGCCCAACAAGTTTCCAAATTCCCCACAAATAAGTAGGTTTCCACTAAGTCTTCAAATTTAGAATAAAGAACACTTTTAAAATCAGCTAGCGCGACTGAACATTTAGCTCAGTGATTCCATGTCTATCTCAGAAATGCAAGGTTTAGAGTTCAATCCCTGGTACTGGATAAAAAAATAACATATAGTCAACTAACAATATCTTAAGATTAAAAATGAAACCAGAGAATATGTATACAAAGCCCATTCATTGAAATTGATTTCATAAATATTTACGGAGTCCCTACATGACAAGCTGTTAGATGGCTGTTAGGTGCTTAACATTCTGACCAGGACAAAGTAACTTCCTTTTCTAATGCCTTACATACATTCCAATAGGACAGATGAACGGTAGCTCCAAAGCAAACCCCAAACCAAAAACTATTATGAATAAATAGCAATGATTAGGTCTAAAATAAAGGGATCGCATTCCAAGTGTGTGTGGTAGAATTATTTTGAACAATACTTAGAGAAAGTTGCTCTTGTGGAACAACCTTTGAATGGAGCCTGGACAAAGTTAAGGATGATGTTTTCCAGATTTCTGAGAAACAATCATTCAGAGCTGAGGGAAGCCAAAAAAGGAGTTTTGAGGAAGAGTGAACTCGGCGTATAGGACAAGAAGATCAGGATGCTTTGAGCTAAGAGCAGAGCAGTTGGAGACTGGTTGCAGATGGAAATACCTAAGGCAGAGGCATCAGGTCATTAGAGGGTGTAAAGGAAGGGCAGGTCTGACTTGGACACTGACAGTGTCACCTTGCTGCTGCTGGAGAAGATCAGCAGAGACAAGTGTGTGGGGGGTGGTATTTAGGAGATTATGGATTAAGCTTTCCTGAAAGATGGCATGACTTGTCTTAGGACCTGTAAAGTTGTTAGGAGTGGCCAGTTTGGGATCTAATTTGGAGATAGAGCACAGACATTTCTGACGAGTACATATGGGGTATGTAAGGCAGAAAGAAGAACATACAAGGTGAGCGAGGCAAATGGAAGAGACCTTTTCAAATATTCGCAGAAGTCCTTCCCAAAGTCCAGACTATGGCATATATCACCTTTCTAGGACTTTACTTAACAGTGTATAATTTGTGTATTTTCATTACAGTGAGCACATGCCATATGTCTAGTAAGAACATCATATAAAAGCAAAAGGTGCTATAATTCATGAATATATTTTTAGTAAACATTTTTAGTATATATTAGAAGTTTTTATTTAATTATCTCTACTTCATCAGCCTGTAGTAAGTCCTGAATAGGTAAATGTGGAGTATTATTTCTGGGGTATCTTATAAATATTAACATAGAGATAGTATCTGTCATAATTCCCATGCAATTCTTCACAGCTTCCATTGATTCTTTCTGGATCTTTTGTTATTAATTTACCTTTTGTATCAAACTTATCCTTCCATCTTACTTGTTCCACTTTTAATTAAAATTTAACTCTGGGCTTATTTCTCAGTTCATCATCTTTGTGATTTCACTAAATGAGTGAATTTTTATTCTTCATGGAAGCTTGTACCTATTGAGGATTCGCTTCTGCTACATTTAATGTTCTTTCTACCAAGGTTAGAGTAATAACCATGTTACATTAATTTTGTAAAATATCCATGGTTGAAAAAGATTCAGGCACAATAGCATGAACTAAAATCAATAAATTTCCCAAAGTATAAGATGTTACAAGCAAAATATAAAATAATGTAAATAATTATAATTACAAAAAATCATATTTTATATGTATCAAAATGGTCAAACAGTTCTCTAGAAATTATTCATCTCAAATCTCAGCAAACTGAAATGATAGTTTACTTCTCTCTCCTTCATGTTTATCTTAAAGTATCTTTTTTATTTTACTGTGAAATAGGTAGATATTTTATATATACATATATTTCATGATCACACTCAACATTGACAATTTTTGCCAATATATGACATGACTTTATTCTCACTTTTTTCCCCATTCTCCTAAAACCCCCACCCCTACATACATAAGCTTTTTTAAGTATCTTGATAACTGGGACACTGGGACAACATACCTAATACCGGTGATGTAAATGAGGTGAGGTGGATTTTGATGCGCTGCTCAGAGTTTCAGCACATGTTCTTCAGGATTAAACACAGAAGGAGCATGGGGGGAAGGGCCTAGGAGAGGAAAAATGCTCACAACAAGCCAGGAAGGAGCAGAGAGAGAAGGGAGGCACAGTGAGGGAGCTGGGCCCTTCCTTGTCTAGTCCCCAGTGCGCTGCCCTGTCTCTACTAACTGTTCTGTCTGTCCTCCCCCTGCTACCTATCCGCCTTCACTCTTCTTTCTTTCCAGTACTAGAAATTGAATCCAGGACCTTTGCAGTAAGCTAGCCCCTCAGCCCTTTGCGAATTTACTTTTTATTTCGAGGCAGGCTCTCACCAGATTTCTAAATTTCTCAGCCTGGGCTCCAACTCTGAGTCCTCTGAACCCACCCTCCCAAGTGCTGGATTTGTAGGCATGCACCACCGCTGTTGGACCAATTTTCCTCTGATATTCAAGAAATGCTCCTCCAGGTAATAATATATTGCTGATATTTTTAAGCTGAAAATATATAAAATATGTATTAAAAAGAAATTTCATTTCGGATTCAGGAACAGAAGTCGTTGTTAACACACTGCTTTTCTTAATGCAGCACAGAAATTGGGTTAGCATTGATTTTTCAGCAATTACTATTCACCCTAGACCAGTTAGTATTTTAAGAAAAATATATTGAACTCTCCAAATGTGTAGCTCTTGCTGCTGAGCTTGTTGTTGGGAGATAAATAAGCTGTTCTTTTTGTGTTTGGCTGGCTAACGTTTGAGTAGGGTATGTAGATGAATGAACTCAGTAGAAAAATCTGCTTAATTGTAAAATAAATTTTGAATATATGAAAGTGGAAATGGGAGGTCATTTTGAAAGTTAAGCAAGCCCTCTTGAATCTGTGAATCTGGAACTAGTGGTAAAGGACCAGGTTTTAGGCAGACAGTCCAGTCCATAAATGTCAGAACCTAATCCTGATAATAGCTATCTAACTATCCTCTAGTGGTAAAGTTAAACATACTGAATACCATTCTGACATTTTGTCATAATAATTATCGTCACATTTGTCAGAACTTCTTTTTTTTAAACTCTTCCCCTTCAAGTATGTTAGGAACTTCTCAATCTAAAAGCTCCCCATTGGGTTCGGTTTACATTTCACATCCAAATCTCATTGGTGTTTCAAAAAATTCCCTGTAGAAGCTTGAGACATTTTCAGAGGGACCAGGTGGAAACAGCTGCTTCACAGCTGATTTGTAGTCATTGCAAGTTCAGTGTGAACTCCAGAACACCGTGGCCTGTCTACCAGAGAAAGTTGGTCCAAGATTCACTTTTTACAAGGGAAATAGCCAGATAAATCCGTGAAACACAAATCAGAAGCTCTTCATTTTCTCTTTAGCCAAGTTTTGTACTTGCTATTATTTGAGGTCCCAAGGTTGTGTTATAAGTTGCTCAAGAGGATTGAGTTGGGGGAAGAAGTTGAAGAAGTATTGTCCCTATCTTAGAGTGTCCTGTTATTTTTAATCAGTTCATTCAGCAGATAATAACTGATAACTTGTGCTGACTGTCCAAGTCTGATCTGGCTGGCAGAGATTGTCTCGTCAAATCATTAGGCCCCATACTGACACAATCTCCATGCAGCCTCCTTGAGCCATAGTTAGAATATATTTCCTTAGACTCAGGGAGAACTACCACACCACACACAGGTTGCTCAGATCTGACCATAGCCTAGGATCTGATAAAGAGTTGCTAGATAAAGAGTTGCTAAATCTAGATAAAGAGTTGCTAAAACAATTGAGGAACATTGAACAGAGACACAAATCCCTATTCCAATGAGAACTATATTTTAGCTGTTAAAAATAATAATAAAGGGCTGAAGATTTAGCTCAGTGGTTCTGGGTACCTGCCTTGCAAGTGCAAGGACCCAGATTCCAGCCCCAGTAACCACATACAACGATGCTGGGCATAGAGACTCACACCCACCAACAATCCGAATCTGCATAGTGGCTCATACCTGTAATCCCACCACTTGGGAAGCAGAGGCAGGAGGATTGCTGTGAGTTCCAGGCTGAGCTCAGGGCCAGCCTGAACTACAAAAGTGAGACTTTGTCTCAAAAAAAAAAACAAAAAGAAAACAGGCCAGGTATTTAGCTCAGTGGTTCCGGCGCCTGTCTTACAAGCACAAGGACCTGGATTGTATCCCCCGGTAACCATATACAATACTGGATGTGGAGACTCACGCCCAGCAGCAATCAGTACCACATACCACAGTGCCAGGATGGTGGCTCACACTTGTAATCCCAGTGCTTGGGAGGCAGAGGCAGGAGGATTGCTGTGATGTGAGTTTGAGGCTGAGCTCAGGGCCAGCCTGAACTACAAAAGTGGGACCTTGTATCAAATAATAATAACAGTAATAATAATAATAGTAATAATAATAAAGAAGCTAACTAACTTCAGAAGGTTGTTAAAATATGATCTACATATGGAATGGAGAAAAATATTCTTACTATTGTGGGTAGGTAAAGTGAATGCATGTGTTAATAAATAAAATCTGTAGAGTATTCCTTCCTTCTTTCTTTAAGGACACACCTTTTACTTTATGTAACTGTAGCAGAAAGTTTGTACTGTACATTCTAACCCAAAAGGTGATGCCTGCAACTTGACGGAGCCAGGGCAGAGAAAAATATTTTAGCTTACTTAACTGGACTCTCATGTCTGGAATGTTTAATTTTTATTGGGTGACACAGAGTTATGGCAGGATACTTTTAGGAATTGCTTACTACTTCAATTACAGCAAGGGCATTAAATTTTTACTGTTGAAAAAAAAGTCTGTGCTTTCTGTTCCACAGCTGTCCTTAACTCGGGTCTTTGTTTCCTAAGCCTATATCTCCAAACTTCCTTCAGCTTTGAGAACTCAAGTAGATATCCACCCTTGAAGCAAGTTCACTGTGCACTGATTACTAGACCGTCAGAATCCAGGGGAACAAAACAGGCTCACACCAGTTAGAGGAACTGGATTATTACCTACAGTCTGCAGCAAGTGGATCATGGAAGCCAGGTGCTAGAGCAAGCCACTGCATGGGGGCAAGAAATCTGCCCCAGGCTTGATGGGGTCTTGAGTTATTTCTGAGTCTGCTCCATGGCCCTGGAGCTGAGAAACCCCAGCAAGCACCTTTCTCTGGGTTACTCAGGCAACCCGTGAAGCTGGAGAATGGAAGGGCTCCTGTTTTGAGGAGGAGGCAGAATAGGTCCTCAGCTTTTCTAACCAGCTCTTCCTATCTCAAGATTTTGTGTTCCCACTGTATTCTTTTTTTTTTTTTTTTTTTAAGTTTTTTGTGACAGGGTCTCACTTTGTGGTTCAGGCTGGCCCTAGGCTCAGCCTCAAACTCACATCACAGCAATCCTCCTGCCTCTGCCTCCTGAGTGCTGGGATTACAGGTGTGAGTCACCACGCCCGGCACTGTGGTATGTAGTACTGGTTCCTGCTGGGGTGAGCCTCCACTCCCAGTATTGTTATGTGGATACCAGGGATGGAACCTGAGTCCTTGCGTTTGCAAGACAGGTGCCAGAACCACTGAGCTAGGTCCTTGGCCCTCCCAGTGTATTCTTGAGAGCTGTGAGTGACAAAGGGGGAAATTGGGCCCCTCCCAGGAAAACCGGACAAGTACTGTATGGCAGACACCTGGCCCATGCATCTACTTTACTAAAGCCAGCCCACTGCACATGCCAATCAGGTTCCCCAGGAGGAAGCAAAGATTGTCTCATCAAATCAATAGTCCCCATACTGACACAATCTCCATGCAACATCCTTGAGCCATGGTCAGAATATATTTCCGTAGACTCAGAGACCACGACCACACACAGGTTGCTCAGGTCTGACCGTAGCAGTGTCCTGGCCTAAGATCCCTATAATCTAGATAAGGAGTTGCTAAAACAATTGAGGAATATTTCAAGGGGTTGTTCTGTTTGCATGAAAGCTGTACACTCCTGTCATTCCAAGAGGCTACATGCTCAGAGAGTCCCACAGGCAGGGCCAGAATCATGGCTTTCTGAGGCCTGCTTTGGTAAAGAGCCACTTCCTGAGTTGCTGGCTTTGTGATTCCCTTTATTAAGGGAGCCAAAATATTATCCAAGTCAGACATATGCCATTTGGGAGGAGTGGTGTTGCAAGCCAGTGTATCATGATCTTGGCTTCCTTTTGATTGGTGGGTGCCACCAAGGCCAAGAGTATTAGTTTATTATATGCGGGACATTTCTTTGCCCTTATACTTAGTATGTAATAGTGTGTTGTTAGTATTCACGCACTGGAACTTCTTGAGCAGCCAACATGAATGTTACATTGTGACAGGGAAGTCTGCACATATTTTTCTGCAGCAAACCCAAAATAATAAGTGTCTTGCTATGCACTCAGTACAATACTATTTGAATAATCCATTGGACCTTGGGTAGCTTATATGGCAGGAAGAAATAGATATTTCTCATTATTATGGATCAAATTCTTAGCTGTGAAGATCGTAATTTTTAGAGAGGCAGATATGTTTTATGTTACAAGGAGCAAAAATATCACTATCTGTAGTGAGCTCAAGGATGAGAACCACATGCATTGACCCTTGAAATAGCCTGAAGTGCCCATCTTTTATAGGAAAGGCACAGCAGGTCACCGTATTTGTCAAACTTTTCTGATTTCATCAGTTTAGGGTTCTTTCTTTTGGTTCCCTCTTAAATTAATGGAGTAAAAGATCATTGATATCTGCCAGGTACTTGGAGGCTTGGTCTGGTCTATAACTGCACCGAAACACAAGATGTTTGAAACACTGGTGCCCCTTTACTGAACAAACACATCGACCAAGTTGCAAAGTGCTTCCTGGGCTTTTCATTGTATCTGTCCTTTGGGTCACAGAGCTTTTTGGGGAGGAGAAGCTCAAATTGCCTGTGAATTTTCCCTCTCCAGGGTCTCAGGGACCATCTCGTTACTTTCTGGCTACCATCCAGTTCTCTCTGGGCTCTTCTGAGAGTTTGCTTCTTGAAGTTTTGGTCTGGGTGACAGAATTCATATTACTGCTGTAGGGAATTCTGTGCTGCACTCTGAGTTGCAAGGTCCTTTGTCTATGAAGTTATTTCATTCACATCTGCAGGTCTCATGTATTATCGTTCTTCTTGTACAGCTTGTCCAACTGCATGTCTGGCCCCTGCATCCTCAGGCTGACGTTGTTGCCCAGGGTCAGTTACTGGAGAGTATTGTTTTTCCTGTTTTCTCAGGAAGCTATGGTTCCGACAAAGGAACCTAGAGCCCTGAGGCTGCTTGTGAAACACTTTCACTGTGCTCTGTTCCTGACTTTTCTTGACCCCGGGAAGCAGAGTGCCCACACACAAGTTACAAGGAGTGTAATGACCTCTCATTTATAAATAGGCTGCAAGGACTAAAGAAGCCCAGGATTTGCAAAACACCAGTTTCTGTGGCTGAGAAAAGTCACTATAGTATTGGAGCTTTTGCATGCCCTACTTGTACTGCAAGAAACAGCTTTGCACAGGTTTTATACCAGAGGTATAAAATACACAAGACTAACACACAAAAGAACATTTTGGTGTTAGAGGGGATAAGGACAGAACCGGAGCTGCTGTGGCCTTTTCCTCTCTAGCTAAGCATATTGAACATGCTATGGTTATAAGCATTGCAAATGAGAAAAACAGAAAACCGGGTCCGTTCAAGGTCACTCAGAGAACTGTCCTGCACCACGCTCTTGCCTGCAGTTACAAGTGATCCCTTAGAAGATTGGTTTGTCTCCCTTGATGGTGGATGACCTTTAACTGACATGGCTGATCAGATCTTTCACTATTAAAAAGGCATCTCAGGACGTGAGTACTGATGACTGCCATCACACTGTTTTATTTGAGCTGTGTTTATCATACCTGTCTTTCTCACTTAAAAGCACAGGTATTTAACCCAAAACATTTACTCTTGCATTTATCAGGACTTAATTACTTAGATAAATAGCATTTCAGTTCAGAAACTTAATTCTTTACACGATTCTGATCCCAAACCAAATTGGATGAGTACAGAATCAAATTTCCCAATAAGGTCAGCACTCAAGCTAAGCAGAATTTGATTCTGTTTGTGTCAAGTTCAGTTTGGGACCTGAATTATGGGAAGAATGAAGTTCATGAGCCACGGTAGCACTGTGATTTTGATAAGAGGGCTGTCTTGGCTTGTCTCTGTCTTCATTTTCCTAAGAGGTTACAATGTGGTAGAGTCTGTGTTCTTTTTTCTGTCATCTGTAGCTCAACCTGTGGCTAAGCAAACAAATAGTTCATCATCCTAAGAAATAATTAGGTTCTTTCTATACTTTCAGTTTTTAAACTTTTTGCTAAAGAACTATGAATATAGGTAAACAATATTTCATTTAGGTAGTTTCTTTGTATTTGTCAGTTATTAGAACTTTGGACTTTATACAGCACAGTATAAGTATTTATACTGAATTATGATATTGTAAGTTCATGTTATTTAATAAAATTATACTCTTCTTTAATAGCATCGTGATACTCTTTGTTAATGATGATAGGTATTCATATTTTGGAGACAGTAGATCCTTTAATATTTTTCATCACTGTAGTTTGTAAGCAAGTGTGAAACATCCTTCTTTTCGCGCTCAACTCCATTTGTGCTCAAGGAAGTATCCAAATATAAAGGAGGAGACATAGACCTGACCTTTGAGAAACTTAAACGTTTGCCAATTATTTTCTATGTCAGAGAAAATGATGTTTCAGAAGGAAGCTTATTATGTATGTGTGTATGTGTAAATAGCATCATGAAATATATATGTATGCCCCTAGACCAGCAATCTCTGAAATTGTTTTTGACCTTTCATAGAATAATTAGAATACCATGATTCATAATTTAGTTTGAAATAGTGCGTATATTATTCTCTTATTGACATTTGAAAGGAGGGAAAGATAATTTTAGAAAAAAAGGCTCTTTATAGGATAAAGTGGAAAACCTATATGGGATTGTTCTTTTGGGTAGAATGTTTAACTTTTATTTTCAGATTTCTGCTCAGTTCCTTTGTACATTAAGTGTAAAAACAAATCACAAATTGAAGATGGGTGCTTTATCGGCATGAAAAAAATCTTTGAAGCTGTTGATAAATAAGAAAATTATAGCAGAGACCCATGCTGTTAAATTGGGAATATTATTATTGAGAGTACAATGTAGTTGATGTGGAGTGCAGTCTGGTGCATGTGGGCCATTGAGTTTATTTTGATTGAATTAAAATTACTGAATAATTGTTGATCTTGGACTTTTTGTAATTTAGAAACAATACTGACAAAGGAATAATGCTTATGAGTAACCGATTAAGCAGTGATGGCAGTTGCCAGATCCAATGAATGTCAAGTATGGTCCCGTTCTGCTCCATCAGGAGCCCACCATGGGTAAAACAAGTGTTTAGTCTGGGAACAGACAATTTAAGTTACTAGCTACTGATGGAGGATTTTCTGTGCACTTTGGCAAAAAGGAAATTGGATATTGCAATTTTATTATGAATCGTCTAGGGGATTCTGATCCTCATTATGTTTTGTTTCATTCACTCTTTGCAGTAAGTGCTGTGAAATACTAAACCCATGTGTTAAATGAACTGATGAATGTACACTAAAGTTAACTTCTATCTCCTGAAGACATTTCAAGAGGATCTAAGGTAAAAAGAATACAGTTTCTATAGGAAGCTAGTACATGGAAGAGTTACCCTGCTATGCTAGTCTGCAGCTGGATGGGTGATTTTAGGGTTCTTGAGCTGCTTAACTGACGAAAACAAGGTTTTCTGTGTCTCTTCAGTTTACTCATGCAGTCTGTTGAATTTTTGAAGTATTTTTATTTATGTGAATATACTTCCTTTAAATGTTTCTGAGTTGGTTTCTTTAGAAATACTTCTTAAATTTAATATACTCTAAGTAATAAAAATTAAGCTTTCTTGTTCTCTTTGGGAATAAAAAGTAATCCCCTATCTTATCCATCTGTCTGTTTGTTTGTCTGTCTGTCTATCTGTCCTTAAAAGCCCTATAGGATAAGACTGAGGGCAAGCTAAAAGGTACATTATAATAAATGTAATTTCCCAATTGAGACATGAATTTATTTCCTATGCCATATTCAGGTATCAGCCGTGCCACTCTCTAGGCATGACATCAGTTGGATTGAAAGCTAAGACTCTCCCAAAAATCACTTCTGGCCTATACTGATCTCTTAACTGGTCACCCATTGTAAAGGAGTCCGTGTTCTAAGTGACAGAGTGACAAGAATATTTCTAAAAATCCAACATTTTTTTAATCTTATAAAAGTAACCATAATTGAAGGCTCTTTTAATGAGTTTATATCTTTGAAAAGGATTACCAAGGTAGATTCAATGGTGCATGGGGTAAAAAATAAAAAGAAGAAAAGTATTAAATCTTTAATAATTCTGTTAATGTTTCTGGAAACAAACTTGAACTGGGCCATATCTTCCTTTTCCATGAAAGACTAATGTCTGACTTTATAACTGTTGACACCAGGAGCTTCTAATACGTGT
This sequence comes from Petromus typicus, assembly GCA_004026965.1. NCBI lineage: Eukaryota > Metazoa > Chordata > Mammalia > Rodentia > Petromuridae > Petromus > Petromus typicus. Next base: position 53,181 of record PVIR01004971.1, read on the forward strand.
TGGGAGTATTTTCAGGGAAAGCACACAATAACCAAGAAATTACTAGAGAGACTGAGCAAAAGATTGTGTATAGAATGAATGGAAAATTATGAAAGTGAATGAGGAGTAGAAAATATCAACTAATTGAATATAAGAAATTGGGATACTTTAATTTCTGTATTCTGAATTGTGTGATTGTTCTGAATTTAGTGTAGCCTTGATAAGTTTCCCTTAGGGATGGTCTAAGTTCATCTCTGCAGGTAGATCCTATATCTTTTGCCAAAATTCTTTGTTTCAACGTTGTTTTGCCTTGTATTCCTAATAGTCTCTTTGTAGGTCCACCAAAAAAAATTGTCTTATTAACATCAACTTGGGTCAGTTGACTAACATAACAGCTTCAGTGTCTTCCTCAGTCAACTGAAGAGGTTGGTCCTAGGCTTCACAATAGCAACCCAAAAAATAAAATACCTAGGAATCAATCTAACAAAGGAGGTGAAAAAGCTCTACTCTGAAAACTATAGCACTCTGAAAAAGAAGACAGATGATGATATCAAAAAATGGAAAGACATACCTTGCTCCTGGGTAGGAAGAACTAATATTGTCAAAATGGCTATACTCCCAAAGCTACTATACAGATTCAACGCAATCCTGATTGAAATCCCAACAGCATATTTCACAGATCTAGAGAAAAAAATCCAGACTTTCATCTGAAACCACAAAAGGGTCCTTAAAACAGTGATACCAGATCCAGTTCAAACATAGCTCCCGATTAGTTTTCAGAAATTAGGATAATGACATGGAACGGAAGTAAGACTGGTATTCAGAGTGAATGGAAATACCAGGTGTTTGGAACTAAAAACACAGGAACCACTTTATGTTGGCGTGATACTATCAATGATACTGGATAGTAAGAAGCAGCTAGATAACGTACAGCAGAAGTCAGACTGTGTCTCATTTTCAAAGGTTACATGCTGGGTTAAACTGTTCCTCATGATGATTTGAAACAGAGACTAAGATCACATCTGTCTCTAGAACAGTGAATGACGAAAGGGTGGTGTTACCATACAGTGAAATATGAAAACCTAGTGAGAAGTTAAAGGGGCAGCTGAAAACATGATAGATATGGGCACAAGCGTCCAGTTCAAGGAAAGAAACAGTGTGGACACAGCAGAGTGGTACTTCGTCATTCCTGTAAATTTTAGAGAGAAGTTGGGGACACCAGCAAGGATAAGATTGTGAATGTTTTCTACCAAACCTCGGAAAGCTGTTAATGTATATTTTCCCATTTCCCTGAAGATATACTCTACCTCAGTAATTCTTTCTTTTTCTCTTACAAAACTATTTGCTATCGAATTCTCTTTACATGCCAGCTACGGTTCTCATTATTTCAGGTATCTTTTACACATGTGTAGCCAACTTCAAGTTAGGTTTTGTTGTTCTCGCTATATTTATTGGTACAGTTGACAAGGTATGATGCTTAAGAAGGTTGCAGTGCTGCTTTCAAGAGAGCTGTGATTCTGTTTTTGTTTCAAGTGACCCTAACCTCATAGGTTTAACTGCCACGCTGCATTGAGACAAACAGAACGGCTCCAAAGAGCACGGGGACGATTTTGATTAATCGTTACGTAGTCCAGAGGTGTTTCATGTTTACAATAATGGAAGTTAATAAACCAATTAGTATTTCTACAGCAGGATCCCTAAGAGCTAAAGGAGAATATGGACTGAATCTTGTCTACAAGAAGCGGAGCGTGGTGGTGCAAGCCTGTAATCCTCGAGTGCGAGGAGGCTGAGGCAGGAAGGTCACAGGTGGAGGTTCAGCCTGAGAAAATTAGCTCAGGACCCTTTTTGTAAGTTAAAAAAATGAGAAAAGGGCTGAAGATCTAGCTCAGTGTGAGGGCTGTGGATTCACAATTCCCCATATAGAAAAAGAAAAAAAAATTTAAAGGTGAGCTAACATGGGCTTGGCAGATTAAAGGACAATCATCTTAATTGTTTGAACAATGTAAAAGAAAAGAAAATTTTGACGTCTTGTTTCCCTAAAATTATATTATACTATTTTGATATTCTATAGAACAGGTCTGTGTTCACTGTCATAGCTTTAGAGAGGGATGCTTGGGGATCTGCGTTTAAAAAGAATGTATAGCAGCTCCATGTGCTCTGACAAAACGTCCATTTTCAGAAGATGAACTTTTATTTTGCAAGTTTCTAGCAATTTCATTTTAAAGTGGAGCCCTTATTTTCTTAGCTGATAGTGTTGTCATTAATCATTGTTTATCCTTCCAGCCTCTTCTTTCTTTCATGTGATTGAAATGACTAGTTTTCTGCAGCAATTTACAAAAACAAAATGGAAAAAGAGCTCTGGGGAGAAACTTTCAGTTAATCTGTCTCTTGGCGTTGTGGCTCACACTTTGTGAATGTCTTAGGAGATGTAGCCTAGGAAAAAGGACAAGGACAAACCCCAGAGAAGTTTTTACCATATTGCTTGTTTCAAGTTAATGAATTATAGCAGCATCCTATCACTTTCCGAATCATATATTATGTTAATATTAATATTAAATTATTAATTAAAATATGAATCAGATTTAACTTTTGGTGAACAAGTTCTAAACAGGTTTGAATTCAACTGTTTAAAATTTGTATATGAAGATGATTCTGAACCATGTAATTCTCCTACAGTGGATCTTGAATATATAATTTGCTGCAGTTTTGAGAAAGGCATTTGTCAAGGGTAGGGATGTAGCTTGACGTCAGAGTGCTCACCTGCCAAGTGTGAGCCCAGTGCCAAAATGGGAGGTACGTGTTGCACTTACTCTTTAGCCAAGGATATAAGTATTTACACATGGGAATTCAGTGAATTTAATGCTATATTAATTTATTGTGTTCTATAAGAGTGTGTCGTGTCTCTCTTGTCCCGCAAGTAAGAACACAACACACTGCTGGAGGTGCAAGCCTAGAAATTCTTCTTTTTTTCCGCGTTAGCTCCCTTCTATACGCTGGTTCGGCATGCCCCCAACACAGCCTAGACTCTTCCAAATAGGGTCAACGAAGCAGCTTGTTTTTTACTCTGAGGCGGAGACTTACGCCCCTTACGCCGTCTTAGATCGGCTCGCCACAAGAGTAGCTATTAAAATTATCAAAATAGTGCAACACTGATGAGTTATTATTTAATTTTGAAAGATATGTATGGAATGTCCAAATCCTCTGGACAAAAGTTTCTGCTCCTCCACCTGAAAATCTAAAAGAAAATTTATTTTTTAAAGTTCATAGAGAAATGAAGCTACCTTGCACTTTTATCTGGGGGATTTTCCAGGCTGAAGGACAGTTAGATTCTTTGCATGATTCAATATGTCTGAAATTTTCTGCCTCTTGTTTCCTAAATCCACTGTGTCAGATTTTTCAGGTTAAAACTATTAGAATTATAGTCAAAGGAATCACAAAAGTACAAAAAAGAAACTAGTTGCAGCTTCATCCTTATAATTCCAGCTATTTGGAGGGAATGATCAGCTTTGATAACTGGACAACATAGTGAGATGTAAATCTGAAAAAAAAACAAAGGAAAAAAGCCCCCAAATTTACCTCTCATGTACAAGCCACAAATCTCAGATACACACACACACACACACACACACACACACACACACACACGGAGGAGAGAGAGAGATAGAGAGAGAGACAGACAGACAGAGAAAGGAGAGAATATAAAGTGTTTGCCTTCAGTTCTAGGCAAAAAAAAAAAAAAATCTAAAAATTATGCGTTTTTCCAAGATATGTAGTCTCAGTTGTGGATCTCACCTGGTTTTTGTTCTTCTCCTCTGTTACTCTGTCTACTTTCTTCTCTGTAGTTCAGTTTTTATTTATAGCAGTTACCCCTAGAATAGCTGATACTCCTGAGAGAGGAAAGAAAGGAAAGCATCAGAGGAAGGAGGTGAAGCGCTAGGATCCTGCGCTGGCACGGGCCCTCGTGTGCACACTCAGCTGGTCACAGGGAAGAAGTACAGTTCACACCCAGATGCTCCAAGAGCCTCAGTGCTTCATGGCAGGTGTGTAGAAGATGATTGGGTTTTGAGGGTGCCGCAGCTCACTTGCTGCTGGGAAATGGCACTGAGCCAGAGGCCGGTCACTGGAATCAGGGAGAAGTCTGTGTCTTCTTCCCTGACTCCTCCTTCCCTCCCTGCAGCCTGAGAAGAAACGAGACCATGCGCTTCACACTATTTCTTAGGTAAGGGATTTATTTATTATTCAACAGAAATTCATTCAGAACTATGCGCTGGGCACCTTTGTAAGAATGAGAGTTCTGTGGTGAATAAAATAGAAATTTTTTTCCCCTAACAGATTTACATTGCATTGATGAGAAAAAGAGACAAATACCTTAAAAAATAAATACCTAAGATAATTTGAAAACATGAGAGTAAACATGTAAAAGATAAATGAATAATAGGACCAAAAATGATACTATTTAGGACAATTCATATTTTAATTGAGTTATTTCCATAGATATCCCCATCACAGAAACTTTTGTGGGGAGTTATTATATGAAATCAACGCAGGACCATTAGAAAGAGCAGAACATTCCACACCAAGATGGTCACCTGTGAATCCAGGATGCAGATTGTCAGAGAAAGAACTTAGGTCAGTAGAGAAGAATGTGACAGGGACAGCAGTGAGTCAGCCCTAGAAGGGAAGTCAGTAATGTAGGGTTTGACCCACCAGGACTTGGAAGGGGTCTGGATTGCACTGAGTGGAAGGTGAGATCCTTGATATACAAATAAAATGATATGGTGTGTGCTTTTGTAAGTTGACTCTGGGTACTCCTTGGAAAGTGAATTGGTGCGTGAGTACAAGATTGATAGGGTAGACTGAGATAAAGATACAGAACTATGCATATGGCACATGATTGAAAGGTACATTGTAACATAGCCAGGAAAATATTTAAAATCATTTAAAATTGATTGAGAAGCTATTTTATATATCATTATTTTACTTTCACTAAGAAAGTAATGTTATAGTGAACTCTGTGATAAGCCATGGATAGCTCAGATGTCATCTTAAAATCTCACTGTATGCTAAGATTCTTGTGCAGTGAAAACCTCTGAGTTTTTTTTTTTTAAATGGGAGTGCAATGACTGTTTTTTTGTTTGTTTGTTTGTTTGTTTGTTTGTTTTTGAGACAGGGTCTCTGTGGTTCAGGCTGGCCCTGAGCTCAGCCTCAAACTCACATCACAGCAATCCTCCTGCCTCTGCCTCCCGAGTGCTGGGATTACAGGTGTGAGCCACCATCCTGGCACTGTGGTATGTGGTACTGGTTGCTGCTAGGTGTGAGTCTCCATGCCCAGTATAGTATGTGGTTACCGGGGATCGAACCTGGGTCCTTGTGCTTGCAAGACAGGCGCCGGAACCACTGAGCTAACTCCGCGGCCCTGCAGTGACTATTTTTAAGAAAACCAGTGTCGTTTTGCTGTTGGAGTAGAAGAGTGCTTTGAACAGATGTGGTTTCTATGTATTAAATCTGGAGTAGTTCAATATTTCTTATAGTAAACAAGTCAATCAGAAAACTCATGTTATCTCATCAGTAAAAAATACCTGTAAAACAAGCATGCGTATTTATCTTCAGTAAGTGTCCACAGTGTGACCATTCCAGGACTACCTGCAGAAGAGCATGATGTCATGAAATTCCCAAACAGTCTTATAAAGAAACAGCATTTATCATAGTAGGAGGAAGAATCTTTAAATGTAAAGACTCAAAGTGATTTTCCCAAGTTGTAATAGGTAACAAATACTAATCATAGCTTCTATCGCAGGTAGAAAATAAAAACTACTATTAAAATAAAGCTTTTAAGCAGAGCACTTTTAAATCAGAAGCTGTGTCTGTTTTGCTATCAAAACTATAAATCTAATAATTTCTTTTACTAGATTGAAGAAAAATAAAACAAGGATCAGGTTGGTACATGGCCCAGTTACTAAAATAGAAAAGGAGATCAAAATGGCCAGCTAGAAAGAACAAATTCAGGATAGGTATAAAACACTGAAATGTTTGAAGTGTTTCTGCTGTGGAAATACAATAGAGATGCACTATATTCACATCTTTAGTATGACTAGTCCGGCTGGCATGGCCAGAAGAGTAAAAATTTTACTGGACTTTAAGGAATTTCTATAAAGAAGTTAGTATCTTCTTAATTGTTTATATTGATTACCCATCAAATAAAACGTAGATATATTGAGCTAGGTAAACTATAGTATTAAAATTAAATTGTTCTTTGTTGCTTTAGAGGTAGTAGCTATATGAAAAAGCAAGTTTACTTGCATATTGTTCATGTGTATAGCTGGCCATACCTTACTATCAGATGATGCTGATTCAAAGTTTTGCTCTGTTCTATTCAGAGCCCAAGCATTCTATAACATCAGTAGCAGATTATTTCCTATTATCATTTCCAAAATAGATATTTAATAGATGAGGTTGAACAGGAAATGTGTTTTAAGGGTTCTGTTTTTTTTCTTTTTCCTGATTTCCAGCATTTTCATGTACTTAGATAAATTGTATTAAAGTAATAGCTTGAGATGGAAGTTGTTACATTGTGAGGAGTCTTTACAGAGCTTAACTCTGCATGAATAGCTTCCATTTCACTTCAAGGTCAAAGATCACTCTTGAAAGAGAAAATATAATTTTTCAGTTAGGAAAAAATTTTAAGCTTAAGATCTTACAAAACACATTTTGCTGAGGACAGAATTGTGATGTTAAAATGTGAAAGAGGGGAATGATAAGTTGCCTCTTGCACAATATTTTAAATTACAAATTTGTTTTTGCTTTTCTTAGGAATTGTATGGAAACGGGTTCATTTCACTGTGTGGTATCTACATGACAAGATACATTATCGATCAAATCAACACACTCTTGTTATTGCCTTACTTAGTGAACCAAACATAGAAAAACATAAAGTAAAAATTTAGTTCATATCTCTGCTCCAGAAATCTAATGTTTATTTTCCAGCTGTGAAGACTACTGAATCTGAGGCACATTAAAATAGTACTTATTCAACATGCCTCATTTCTTCTCCAGATCAATACAACTACGTTTGCCTTGGAGAACAACATCTAGGGTCTTTGCAAGTGACAAATATGCTATGGGGAGACATTAATCAGATGGAATTTAAAAGACATTTGCTTCTGGGCTGAAAGCATTAGGGTTGGAACAAATGGTAGTCATATTAGTTCAATCTGAGATACTGGAATAAAATCAGGAGCTCCTGGGAGGGAGCAGATTACTGTGGTATATAAATCTTTCTGTGCATATCACCCAGAAGAGGAATGCCAGTTTCATTTCTCTCACACTTACACTTGGATACAGTTCAGCATGCTGAAGGTGGATTTTTTTTTATCAGTGAAAATGAAACACTCTTGCACCATGTAGATGAGTTCAGAACCATGAAGAATAAAGTTTAGTTTTATTCAATTCTCTTTACTACTGAGACAACAGTTTTGGGTGTATATTCTGTCTTTGGTGACACACAGAACACCTTAAAAATGAAATAATACAAAAGATCAATGAAACAATGTTAGTTGGTCTTTGAGAGAATAAAAAATAATTGACAAATTTTTAACATGACAGACAAAAGGAAAGGCCCATCTAAAGGAGACATAAAAAATTGATAACAGGGAAGCAAAAAATATCTTTAGAAAACTGCTCTAAAAATTCTGTGCTAAATAAAATCTGAAAAGTGGACAAATTTTTGAATAAAAACATCCTGAACATAAATTGAAACAGACAAATAATGAGTACTGATATTGAGGTAGTGATTGAAAATCCTCCATCTAAAAAAATGTAGAGATCTTGACAGCTTTACTGCTGAATTTAGCAAAATATTTAAAAATGAGTTACTTTCAACTATTCTTAAGTATTCTAGAAATTTTAAGGTTTTTTTTTTTTTTTCCAGTACTGGAGAGTTATACTTTAAGCCTTTTTTATTTCGAAAGAGAGCCTCCTTGTAATTAATGCAGCTAGTAAAATGATAGAGCCTAATTTCCCTGTTTTTACTACACATTCTAAACATGCATTAATTTACCATAATACATTTCATAAAGGTATACACATATTAAGTATCTTAAAGTAGATGAATATTGATATATGCATACACTAGAATATTATAAAGCTATGCAAATCAATAATCTGTCACCTGGTAAGGAAAAATAAGAGAATCCATTTAGTATGAATCTGTTTGCACATATTTCAAGTCAGCCTGTCTTAGCTTTTAATATAAGTCAGCTTAGTGATCAGTTTGGGGCAGGAGTTACAATTTGGAGTGACATAAAGGATATCCTAGTTTGTTTGTTTAAAAATTTAGATGCTGTAACAGATCTGTTCTTTTTTGCAAAAATCCATTAAGCTATATACATGTTATGTACTGTTGCTTAAATAAAAATGTTCTTAAAATACAAAAATATTGAATAATTTAAGATAGCTTGCTTTCATAGGAACCAAATTATAAAATATAAATTTCTCTTTCAGCATGCAAAATAAAACGTGTGTTACAATGGTGGCAGCTCTGCGTGCATAGAGAGAGGATATTTCTGCTCAACTTTGCTATAAGACCATATCTGCTCTAAAATAAAGTGATAAATCTTTAAATACAAATACTCTTAGCAGTGTTGGCTAGTATTAGAGTCACTGTGATTGTATGACCTCCACAGACCCAGAGGAAGAAATTTATCTAATTACGGCCTCTTTAGATTTATTCGATGATCCTTTCAATATCAGTTGTGATTACATTAGAGCTTGTTCTGATGGTGGCACAGATTAGAGGGTGAGACCAGTTGCCTGTCACTCATTCCACTTGTGGATTGTTGTAGTGAGTCTTCCCAATACACCTTTTGGCTATTATTCTGCTGTGGTTCAGAGCTGGAGTCTTGATTCCTTTGCTTCTAGAACTTTCGGTGCTGCTCTGGCCTTTTCATCTTATGGGCAAGGACCCTGAGAGTGGTGATAGCAGAAAACATAACTCAGAATGTTTTGTTAGTCACAGAGTGTCAAAGTTGGCTTCCCCTATTGGATTCAATACAGAGAGTGTCTAGGTTCAAGCAGAAAGAACATGAATGGCATTTCTTGATGGAGAAGAATATGTAACACAGAGTGATTGTTATAATTTTGTAGAAGACTCATAATTGTCCACAAACATCATACCATAGTGTCACAGACATACACACATTTAGAGCAGCACAATTCACAGTAGTGAGGCTCTGGAGATGTGCATCCACAAATAAGTGCACTAAAACAATGTGGTGTGTGCATAACAGGGTATTTTTCAGCCAAATCATGTCATTTTCAGGAAAATACATAAAATTTGAGATTATACTGCTGAGCAAAATACTCACACAGAAAATTAAATATCACAATGTTTCCCTTATATGAGAAACCTAAAATATAGATAAATAAAATGAGAGAGAGAGAGAGAGACAGTAGGTAATAAAGCAAAATTTTGACAACAGGAAAAGAGATTAGAGGTGACTGAAGTTAGGGATGGGGGTGGGAAAGGATAAAAATTGATCAAGATGTGTTATATGCATATACTAATTACCCGCAATGAGTATCACTTTTTTGTGTTCAAAATATGCATGACCAAAAGATAACATATCTTAAAAAATCAAATGAAAAAACTAAAGCAACAGTATAAACTTGCAGGTAAAAGCTTTGTTCAAAAAGTAAGAGAAAAATAAGGAGAGAACTGCACTTTGATTAGTAGCTAGTGTTTGTGCTTTCCCTCACCTGGGACCTAGGTGGTCACAGGTTTTGGGCACGGGTGGGAGGCTTCCAGCCATTATTCCAAGGGGGTAGGTGGGATGCTGGAACCAAGTGTAAAGGCTAGTAAATATGTGCTGTGAATCCTGAGAATGAACTTATTCACTCCTGTGCTGTCAGCATCTTGTGGGCAGATGAGATAGAAGAGGTAAACTTAAAGCTCACGCAGCTAGTTCTGTCAACATTCTCTCTCTCTTTCGCTCTCTCTCTCTCTCTCTCTTGCTCTCTCTCTGACTGTCTCTCCCTCTGTCAGTCTATCTATATCATCTGTTTCTCGGTCTGTCTGTCTATCCTTTGTCTTTGTAATGCTGTCCATGTCAGGCCCACAAAGCCAAAGTTATTTAGTATAAGGCTATTTAATAAACAGTTGACATTCTCTGTGCTAAAGGAATACTCCCATGGATTTGTCATAAATATATTCTGAACATCTGTTTCTCTGAAAGGAAAATGTCCTCTTTACTTTTTATGTTGTCACACCCAGTGTCTCCTGCATATGAATTTATAAGAAGCCTGTTCTGGAAACAAGAAAACCATCAAATGAAAAAAACAATCACATAATTATCTTAGACTAAGTTTATAATCTCAGCATCATATGTTATGATACAGAATAATCTCTATCATTTGTAGCTATCATTAATTAGAATTTTTAATTATGATACCTCTATGTAGCCATTTTCTCATCTCATTTCTACCACTGCATTGGTCTGAGATCAAAACACTTTTAAATCTTACCTTTAGTAAGAAAATAGACAATTTAATGATGTCCCAATATCTACACTTCCAAAGTTATCTCCACACAACATTCAGAATCATATGTGCAGTGCACAAAATGACGTTAGATTGTGGACTAAAGCCTTGCAAAGACTTCTTAAATTCTTAAATAAATTGTAGCAGAGGTAGCTAGAAAAGGTTTGACTATGTAATAATTTAGAAAGTACTGAATTTGAGAGAAATTTCATCTGATATATTGAGGAAGAGCTAAGTGTCCTGGATAGAGAAGATAATGCATGGAAAGCTGAGAGTGGTATAGAAAATGATATTGGTAGGTAAATAATAGATTGTCACAAATGCATGCAAAAACTTGAACTAGGCTAATGTATTAGTAGGATACAGTGAGCTTTATACAAGAAACTAATGAAACTGGGAAACTTTAGTAAACTCTTAGGAAGAGGAAAAGTGAATAAATCTGTCACCACACGTGGAAACCTGAAGTTCAGTTGATTACAATGGGAGGAAGGCACTGTATAAGAAGCTATTGCATTTATTCAGGTAGGTATACTAAGGAAGAAAATTAGGATTGTAGTCAAAATAATAGCAGAAAGGAAATAGAATAAGAATTAATGTGTTCATTTGTGTAGGCGAAGGGATTGAGAGGAGATTTTGATAAATAAGATTGTGATTTTCAAGCATAGTTAAGAGTCTTCTAGACCAAAACTCAGCCAGTCTTTTTCTAAAAATGGCTGAAAGATGAATGTTTTTTTTCTGAATCAGCTTCACTGCTGCTACTGTTTGTACTTCATGGATTGTACAAACATTGTACTAAATGGATTCTACTTCACTGCTGCTACCGCCTTTGTAGGATGAGCTGGCTCCCAGCCACCAGGACAGGAATGGGCGTGCTTGTCAGATTTTATTTTTCACAAGTTTACCAAGCTGGATTGAACTTACCAAACTAATTTGCTGATTTCTGTTCCTACACCACATTTCAGGTTTGATATTTGACAACTGATTGGGCAAAAACAGATAGAGTTCATAAATGGAGAATGTCCTCTTCTGGATCCTGAAAAGGGCTCATTTTGGAAAACATATACACTGGCAATTATTCTTATGAAAATAAATTTATTTCTGTTTAACTTATTTACATGCAGTTAATATTTTTAAAAGAGGCAAATAACTAGTATTAATGTACTTTTACTCAAATTAGGAAACATCAATAAAAGAGATGCATTGTGAAGCACAACACATTTACAGTTTTCATATAAACCTGTGAATGGACTTTAGGGGTGTTACCTTTACACAGATCATCTAGCAATATATTCAGAAAAATGTACACAACCATGAATGTCAAAGTTCCAGAGACCCCAAGTACATGGTTTCTACATAGTCAATTAATCCTGAAATAGTTTATCTTATTGCACAAATTATTAGTAGAAAAATCTCACAAAGGAGCAGGATTTTACAAGTTCCTTATTTCAAGTAAATTTGAAAACTTTTTCCCTTCCACATATGAAAAGATAGTGCTCAAGGAAGAGATTCTCCTTCTGTTCCATCTTATTTATTTATTTAAATAAATTTAAGAGATTATTTAAGTTTTCTCTTAGGGCCTTATACAGTTTGATTTTTACCTTCAGTAAATATAAGACAAAATATGGCTGTTGTAAGTATTAACACCCTTCAGTATTATTCCTAATATACTCATGTGAGAGGCAAAAATAATGGAACTCCATTGTTTCTTTCTAATTTCCTATAAGAAATTAGCAGACTAATGCTTACACATTATACAGAGAGGAGTTTTCAGGTACATTTGTTTTGTTTTGTTGATGTACATATAACTAGATGAAAATTTGTAACTTGGCAGCAAAACCCACCATGAATTGTGTATCCATTAGCTCAGTTGGGTAGTTAGAGCCTGGTGCTGTGGTTCAGTGCCCAGGGCTTCACTTAGGTCTGCCTGCATTCTCCATAGCACTCCCCTTAGCAATTTACTGCAGTAACACATCACCCAGTTCTCAGTCTGAGGAGCTGCAGAAAGGATCTGAATTACCTTTTAGTAAATTTAGCTTTTACCTAAATCTAGCCTACTAGTTTAGTGCCAACATCTTTGTATATATTGTTTTCATGCACTTTTGCATAATTATCTAAAAGGTTTCTGCGTTTAGAAATTAGGTGGCTAACACAGGGTCTGATACCTAACAAATGCTTTATAAACAGTTTTGGAATAAATAACTCAATAGCATGTATGAAAATTTCATCTTTGATTTTAATGCAATATCAAACTTTAAGGACAGACTAAATTTTGTACAAGTAGGTAATACATAAATCACGGTTTTTAATTCATATGAGGGCTTATCTGGAATAATTAACAAGGGTTTATATGCCTAGATTTCAGCATAAGATCTTTATTGGAGTGTTTTTTAATACTTACCGTCTTTTTCCTCTGTGTTTCAGTTTCTGTAACTATTTTTACTGGGTTTTTATTAATATGTATTTGTAGTACACAGTGCTGACATTCATTGTGGGGAGTTGGTGCATGGACATAATATATCTTAACTCTTTTCACTTCCCTTTCCTCTCATCTCTCTCAACCTCTCATCCTCTATCTCTAGATGTCCTTCCTATTGAAAAGAGATTTATCTCCCGGATGTCTTTTTTCCATCGTTGATCTTTCTCTATGGATTATTTATGTTTTGTGTTGCTTGTATGAGAAAAACAAAGCACTATTCAATCTTGTATATTTGATTTATTTCACTTAATACCATGGCATTAAAGTGCATTCATTTTGCTACAAATGAATCAAATTGGTCAGTCTCTATAACTTTAAAAAGAGTACTATATTATACTCCTTAAAAATTTCTGTGAAAAATCTGTTGGCAACATTTGCTAGGTATACCTTTTTGAATTCTAATGTCAGTTTTGATGATATATTTTTCTTGTGCTGATCACTAGAAGATAATTCTAAGCAACAGATACTATTTTTCACTGCCCATATGGATCGGCATTGAAATAATTTTCTTATAGAGTTATAAATACTAAGTTGTTTGGAAATAGCAAGTTTATCAAATATGGATGTTCAAACACAGGTTAATGGAACATCTGAGAGGAAATTTATGGAGTGACTTTGACATTCTATTAAAAGTCGACTTTTATAACTGATTTGGCTGGGGTTATAGCTCAAAGGTATAATGTATTGCAGCATACACAAAGCTCTGAACTCAATTTCCAGCACAGAAACAACAAAAATATCTAATTCTGTTGTTGTGTTTCAGTAAAGTTTATACTTGATATGTGAAATTTAAGGTTAGAACACACATAATGACCAGATATTTGAAAAAGAAAATATGTATGCACCATTTACATTATGTTAGTATATTTCAAACATCAATATTTTAGTATTATCCAAACTTAGTTAAATGGTATTTAAGATAATCCAAACTTTCTCTCTTAAAAATGTTGTTTTTTTCCTCTAAAATATTGAGAAAGTGTCAATTCTCCAAAATTTAGTATTTTAACTGGTAATGAGATACTACTTATATTTTAAAAGAAAAAAATTCTGTTTTTGCTTTACTGTGCTTATTAAAGCTGGAATTATCTTGAATATATAATAAACTTATTTTTTTCAGTTTGATAAATAAATCTTAGTGTAACTTCTTTAGGTTTTCGAGACCTGTTCATTGTATATGTTAAGGAATTCACATATTTAAACAGTTAAAATTAAAGAAATCATTATAAAAATCATGGAGTTTGAGATGTGTGAGTGCAAGAATAATCTCAGTTGTTACTTGTCAATGAAATCCTTCCAAAAATGGCTTTTATAATCATTAAGAAGTGAAAGATAGCCCAATGGTATGTGGAAATTCAGTATGAACTTCTTAGATTGTTATGTTTAAAACTTAGACTTATATTTTTCACTCTGGCCTTCTATTAAATTTAGGCCAATGCTGTATCACTTGTATTAGAATTTCTACTTTGGAAATAGTAGCTTGAACAACCAAATTATGAGCCAAGTTTTAATTATGTTGGTTTATTAATACCTATCACTAAGTCATTCTTTTTTTTTTAACCATACTAAGGCACACATTTCCACCAAGTGATGATGGGTTATCAGAAAATGATACCTTAACAATACTCTCATTTCCTGCATAGCTGGGTACTATCTGTGTAATCTTCATTTTTGACTAACAAAACAACAATCTTGTCTACCTACAGAAGAATGCAAGTGCAAAGATGATGCTACTGTCTCTCCTGCAGGATCTCAGGGTTCTCAATTTCTGATGGAATTCCTAACAGCAATCAATACTTTTCAAAGTATTTCAAACTGGTTTTCTGTTATCCTGAGAGGAGAAATTCCAAGATTCCTAGGGAATGCCTGACTACATGGAAAGTATCAAACCACTTACTCCTGTCAAAATCTCCAAATATGATGAGCTTGCTACTTTCAAAGATGCTCCATGCTATTATTTATAACTCCTTGTGAATAAGTTTTCAATGCTGATCTACATGGAAAACAAAAAGTAATACATGCACTGCTGGGAATGACCCTCTTTTGGTTAGGTTAGCAAAAATACATAATCAAATTGAAGTCTAGAGTTCTAAAAGCTGTACCTTGTAACATGCTCGGAATAGTTTTCTTCCAGAAATAAACAGTATAAATTAACCTGTTTTTAAAACTGTAGAGATTGATGATTTTACACCATTTGTTGGAAAATGGATGCACCTTAGTAGTATCATACACATTATATTTCTGTGAACTGTGAATGACCAAATTTAATTTGTAAATTAAGTTCAGCAAGGGATCAATAACCAGAACTACTAATAAAATAGGGCAGTTATAACAACGTACTGTAATAAATTACGCTAATGTGGTCTTTTTGATCCCTATTGAAAAGGCAGTTGATATTTACAGACCACAGATGAGCACACTTTTCCATGAAACCATAGAAAGCGAGACCGCGAATCAAAAGAAAATGCTCTCTTGAGGAAAAAGCAATAAATATATAAATAGGATTAGATTCTTGATTGCTTTTGGGCGTGTTTTCTGCAGTGCATGTGGATGTGGCGTGGTGGCCGTGGTAACCAAGCTACTAGTACAGTTGCACAGAATTTAATTTACACTCACCCTTGATGGTCAGGTAGTGGATAGTATTGTGATCAAGCTCACAAAAAGGAGGGTGACCTGAGAGAACTGTGATTTTATTCAGATAGGATGCCAAACAAAGCCATCTCTGTACATGACAGATTTGTGGCAGAGTAAATTACTGGCACTAGTACTTCATTCATGTCTAGTACTCATATTTGTTGTTGTTATTCTGTAACTTTCCTGTTGTCACCACTACTGGATTCATTTCCCTGATTCTTGACTAGGTTTAATGATGTAACTTGCCTTAGACAAGGAGATAGGAGCAGATGCAAATAAAAAGGCCTGAAATACGCTGTGTAGTGAGACACACTCTAGTTTCTCCACCACTACTCGTGAAGTGCTCTTTATGGGTGTCTTTGCTCCTGTCCATGGCACAGGCCATGTAGTATAGGGCATACATGCTCCCCACTCACAGCCCAGGGCCCAGCCCAGCTCAGCCTGCAGCACAACCACCTCCTCTTATCAAGCCTGATTGAGTTCACCTCACATTCAGCTCGTGTCTGCAGTTATGAAAGAGAATAAAATACTACTTTTTAAGTCTTACTGTGGGATTATTTGTTAGTAGCAAGAGCACATGTACTGAGTAGCAAACAGCGCTGTGTTGTAGGAAGACAACTGACTGTAATACAAGGGACAGTGAATACTGTGATCCACATTAGCATTAGTATCAGTGATAGTCCTCCAGCAAAAGAAGCTCAGAACACACAGGAATAAATTCTATTTGTGATTCATCAAAGCAACAGAAAACACAAACCACAGGGAATCTGGACTATCTTTTTAAGTTAACCTTAGAGTGAACCTACTTAATTGGGTTAAAGGGAACCTTGAGGAAGTGAGAATGCTGTCTAGTCACTTAATGGTTACTTATATTACTCACATAAAGGAAGGAGCTCAGATGACCAAGAAAGAACCCACAGCTTTTTGTTTTGTAAACTCTCAGTGAATCAAGAGGTACATAAGCTGGGCTATTTTAGGTGTTGGGTCTTTGGAGAGTGAAATATGGCCTCTTTTTGTACAGGATTCAAAAAGTACACGTACACTGAAATAAATAATGCTCTACCTTGCACTTGCAAAGTGAGACAAATTAGAGGCGCCTGATCCTCTTGTGTTTCCTGTGCCATTTGAGGGAGGATGTGTGTGACTTGCTTCATTTGGCTCCTATTTGTGCCCTAGTGGACTCATACAGTTTGCTTCTGTGACTCCCTTGTCTATATAGGCATGTCCTCCGTGGTTATTAAACTACCTTTTTCCACTCCAAAATGATTACAGCCAGCCTGGCAGCATGGTGCACTCAGCCACTACCCCACTGCACACTGTATTGTTGCCATTTTTTAAATTCAAATCTTTATTACTACATTATATAGACACATTATGATTATACTCAAAATTGAGAATTTGTACCAATATATGAAAATGCTTATTTCTCATTTTTTTCTCATTTCCCTACAACTCCCTGCCCCATATACATAATCTTTGTTTCCTTTTTTTAAATTCAAATCTTTTTTGGTACATTCTGAGTACACATCATCATCGCATTCAACATTGAGAGTTTGAATGTGACATGACTTGACTCTCATTTTTCCCCTTCCCTCACTCACCCTGTAAATCTCCACTCCCTATATACATAAGCTTTGTTTCCTTTTTTTATTACTATCACATTCTTTTCTCTCTCGTTATTTACCCCTACACACTCTTTTCTTTTAAATATTTTCTCTTTCACAGTATCAACTATATATACCAGAACTCATTTACATCTGCATTTTGTCATACCAGAGAAAAGATACATTATTTACACATCTGTGACCCATTTATTTTATTTATGGGTTTCCTTTTTTATTATCATCACATTATTTTTCCCCTTGTTACTTAACCCCACACTTCATTTCCTTTTAAATATTTTCTATTCCACAATATCTATTATATATTCTAGAACTCATTTACAATTTCATTTTCTCATAGCAGAGAAAAGATATGATATTTACACATCTGTGACCTGTTCACTTATAAGTATATCCTTAAGGTATGTCCATGTGAGTATAAGTGACTTAAACTTATCGTTTTTGTGGCAGAGTAATACTCCATTTGTAGAAGAACCACATCTTCTTTATGCAGTCTCCAGTTGTAGGGCATTTTGGTTTTTTCCAAGATTTAGCTATCACAAACTGAGCTGCTATAAACATGGGTGTGCATATGTCACTGTGATATAAATCTTTTAATTGTTTTGTGTATATACCTAGCAGAGGAATAGCAGGGTCAAATGAGATCTCTAATCTTAGTTTTTTGAGGAATCTCCACACTTATCTCCACAGTAGTTGCATGAGTCTACACTCCCACTAACAGTGGGGAAGGTCTTTTTCTCTACAGCCTCACCAGCATTTGTTGCTGGCTAATTCTGAGACAGTAGCCATTCTTTGTGGAGTGAGATGAAATCTCAGTGTTGTTTTCATCTACATCTCTCACATGCCCAGCATGTTGAACATTTCTTCATATGCTTCTTAGCTGCTTTCACTTCTTCATCTGAAAAATGTCTTTTTATTTCAGATGCCCATTTTGAATTAGGTCTTTAAATTTGAGTGGGCTGATTTTTTTAAAGCTCCTTATATTAAGAAGGGAGAGGGCATGCTGATGTGACTAAGGTTAGAAAGGGAGAGATCAAGGCCCCTTATTTGCATATCCAGCATTCACAGGATGATTTCAGTCCCACCCCTCACTGAAATAGACTGGCAGCTGCTAACAAGCAGGACCCTAGGAGGGCTGTCTCCTATACGCCGACCCCTTGGTGCTATATAGCACATGCCCTGTTAAAACAAAGATTTGCTTTGATGTTTCTGTAAAATCTTTGGAGCTTTATTTCTTGAGTAGCACATGATCCAAAAGTTGTATAAATCCATTTGGGATTTTTTTTTAAATCATGAGTAGTGTAGACAGAGCAGTTGTTTCCAAATGAAGAACATAAATAATAAGAGCCATGAATACCAAAAAGCTCCAGACTCCAACAGCCAGTGAGGGTCAGCAGCAGAGAGCAGCACCTGGTAGAATGGGCTGTGTTGTTCAGCACAAGCTGACATCAGAAGGTGGTGGCTGGTAGTGGCAGAGACCAATATCTGGAGAAGTTAAGGTACTGTGCTCAGCACAAGCTGACTGTACCGCCTGTTGGCATCCAGTTTACCTAATGTTGTTTGGTGATGCCAAGACTGCTAGCAGAGCTGCAGTTTGCTGATTGATGGTTTCCACGTGAACTGAGAAAAAAAAATCCTAGACAATTGGTAATATAAGTCTTAGTGTTGATTCGAAGTAAAACAATTTATAAATTTTATGATAAATCAAACTTGGACATCACTGCTTTCAGTCTATATTAATAGAATATCAACAACATATGGAAATATTAGCCAGACATTAAGTGTAATATCTATCAATTTTCCAATATCACAATAATAGCCTTGCAAAAAATACACACAATGCAAAATGCAGAATAATTCTTAAATTAAACTGAGTAATCAGAATAAAGTAGTCACGCAAATTACAGAAGCGGTTTTGCTAAATTCTGGTTAAAATACGATTCTCAGCAAGTAGGAGAGTATTCAGGAGCTATCTAAGGTCATTTATTTCCTTGAACTTTTATAAATTTAGAAGACACAATGTTCTAATAGTTAGTAGCTAATAGTCTAATTGCATTCAGAATTTATCAATTCAGTTTTTATTTTGTGTAAATCTTAGTTGGCTCTAACAAGTGTAATAAATAGTAGGATTACTGAGTGATTTAGAATAGTTTGCCAGTCAGTGCATTGAGTAAGAGAAATATCAGGTAGCTAGAGTATAGGATTTTCCTTCAGACTCCAAGACAGTACTCTGCATGAAAATCTTTAGCTTCACCCTTTGGCTTTATTTAGGAATAAGTGAATGAATGTAAATAATATCCTTCCCCTCAGAAAGACAGTTTAACTATTTCTCTAAATTACATTTGTTTCTACTAATAAGCCAAAGGTTCACCCTGATAGCTTTTGAATAAAGAACAAGTTGACTTGGAATACTCTCTGCTTGTCTTCAGAAAATGAAGCCAGAACTTCAGTTTGAGGAGTCATGGGATGGTACGCTGCTGCTGTACTGGAGATCAGTGAAGACACAGCGAAACCCAATGACTAGATGCTTCTTTAAGGATTCATTCTATCTAGAGTTAAAGATAGAAAAGAAGTTGGGAGCTGGGTGATTTTCTGGACTACCCATATATCCATCTCTCTATTTTTCTTCCCTCCTTCCTTCTGTTCTTTCTTTCAAAATTTGAAATGGACTTGGGGACATAACACTCTAGATTCTTGGAGTTTCTTGAAGAATTAAAATGTCCCTTAAGGCACATGTAGGTTCCCACAGGCTATTATCAGCCAAGGCTTATTGGTGACTGTTCTTTCTAGGAGTCTTGCCTTCCCTCTCGGCTTCATTCTGTGCTCCCGAGTCAGTGCACAATTCTGCTTTGATCAGTCCCACTATTTCAGAGAAAAATGGGTGCTTTATGCTTCTCACCACCCACTTTTTCCTTAAGGATTTAAATTCCACATTTTGTATAAAATAAATGTTTCTCTTGGTTAAATACATCTTCTCTGAACATGATTAACATGATTACACACAATACCATCTTAGTCATAATATTTTTTTCAGCATAAAGATGGATGCTTGAGCTCATAATCCTTTCTTAATGTTCTTATGCATCTTGTCTCCTTCCTTTAAATTCAGGTAATTTTGATTTCACTCATCTTCTAATTGGCTATGATATTGCCTGAAATGAAAATGTGAAGGGAATTTATTATTCTTCAGTTACAAGAATAGTTCAGTAAACAATCATATCAGAATATGTGGTTGAACATTGCCAGGATAGATTATTTTTAAAAGCATTCTATACATATTTATAATATCTAAGTAAGTTTACCAAACTTGTTCATTATTGTGTTTAACAAGATACTGTTCTAAAATTCTTGTTTTAGAATGAGTATACCACGAAAATCTCTAACCTTAATTTTTGATCCTTAGAAGATTACTTTAAATATTTTCTTTTTGAATGACAAAAACCACTCTATTTGTAAATAACATATTTATATTATTTATCTTTGGTTTTTCATATTTAGAAATTCTTCTTCCACTATAGAAAATTAGCTTTTAGCTTACATTCTTGTTAAGTCTGCTGTCCTTACATACATACATTTTCTTTAAATATTTTTTTTTGAGACATGATCTCATTTTATAGCTCAGGCTGACCCTGAGCTCATTGTGTAGCCCATGAAAGCCTTGGACTCATAGCAATCCTGCGTCTGCCTCCCAAATTCTGGCTTTATAGGCATGAACCACCATGCCTGCATTGTGGTATGTGGTTCTGACTGCTGGTGGATGTGAGTCACCACACCCTTTATTGTGGTATGTGGTTACCAGGGATCAAACCTGGGCCTTTGTGTTTGCAAGACAGGTGCTGAAACCACTGAGCTAAATCCCTGCACCCATACTTATATTTTTATAACTCTATCACTGTATTGCAGGCATACCATAATTTTGTTAGTAAGACTAAAAATACTTTAAGTACTTACATTGTATTTTTTACATTTAGATGTTTTAAGTAATTTATAAATATTAATTTATTTAATGTTCAAAACGTTCTGTACCATAAACAGCAGGTCATATTTTATTTGAATTTTATTGAAATCAAGCTGAAGAGATGAAGGCATCGGCAGAGTTCTATTAATAATATGTAGATTGGGCTTTAGTCTCTAGAAATTTCTCCACCAATCCCATGTTTTAACCATTATATTGTCTTTCAGCTATTAATCTTTATACTATCACTTGTAAACAGCTTGGTTGGATGAACCATTTAGCAGGACTTTTTTATTTTTTATTTTTTTTACTTTTTTCTTCTTAATTGAAATCTTTATTGATACATTACATATATACAATGGGGTTGCACTCAACAATGAGAATTTTTACCAGTATATGACACAACTTAATTCTCTTTTTTTTTTACTTTTATAAAAGAATTTAATGGAAGTATATGTGGAGATATTATGTGTTTAGGACATTTTAAAAACTTAATAATTGTTTTACTAGATGTGAGAACATCTTTGTTTCTCCTGTTGATGTGCTAGTTTGCTGCTTATGTTTTGGCTGTCTTTTACTTCAATGCTTTCTTCAGATACCTGGTGATCCTTGGTTCATATATAGAGCATGAGGCACTAAAACACCCTTTGACAATCCTGCATGTGTTAAAGGAGATGTTTATTGTTAATTTATTATTGATGAATAGTGTGAATGGGTTCTCTCCAGAATTTCCAGTGTCAATCATAATTTGACTTACCTTTGTGTGGAAAGAGGGTGCCATCCCTAGTAAAAAGGCTTCCAGCCTGCACTTCAGCTGTCTGCATATCTTCCTCCAGAGACACTAGTCTTTGGCATGAAATTGAAAGG